>JAODAL010012588.1:0-94789 GCA_025379985.1 Phyllomedusa bahiana
ACTTTTGGAGCCCTCCTACCCCCTTGCTGAGCCATGCGTAAAACATTGGCAAATTTTTTTGGTAAGGGGTAACTTGTTTTATTTTATATAACGGCAGGTAAATATAGTAGATATGTTACTTAATCAAGCCACTAAAGAACATTTCATAAATGAACAAGTACAATCTGAAGCTCACAAAGATTCAGGCAAGTATCTGCATCTGTTACAGTATAACCACAATTTAAAACTGGAGAGGAGAGTCCTTCTCTTACCCCGTAAAGTAACTGACGACCTGGACCCACCAAACACTAAATGAAAGAAACATGTGCAGTCAGTGACAGCTTTTCAACAGAATACCACAGCAATGATTTAGGTTTATAGCCAAACATCCGTATTTTATAAGAAACCTCTCAAGCACTGTAAATTCCTTACCAACATATGTATGAGTATCTGACATGACTTCCTTGTAGTGTACAGCAAAATAAATTTTTGTAGGCTCATGTGTCAAGAAAGAAATGGGGAAAGAAATGCAGAGATCCTATAATTCTTCTCAACAACATGGAGTTATTATGAGCTAAGAGAGATATCTTCTCTGAACAACACTATGTCGGAGAAATCATATTTCCTTAAAGCATTCTCCACTACCTGAACTGGTGATTGAGCTCTAAATATTGGCCACTTATTCTACGTCCTACATACACTTCAGCAGGTGTCTAAAATCACTAAACAATATGCAGCCTTTATAGACTAATATTAGCAGTAGGAGAACTTTGACTTGCAATGTTAATCGTCATAGGATGCCACCTTTTTAATAAGTCTGAGCATCTCATTTCATCTTTACAGACCTGTCCGAGCTGAATAGACATGCAAATGATATGAACTGGTTTGTCTACAAGCTCAACCACAAGATTTCCTTATAAAATCACAAAATGATGTTGTCTATCAGTAGAAACATTTGTAGAAGATTTATCTTTACACTTTAGTCGGACCCATTATATCTCCTACCTTGTATTAGGCTACGTATACACGGCACTGGTTACTGTTGGATTTTTAAGCAGATTCAGTATTTAGAATACACAAAAATTCGACTGTAAGTTATCCCCATAGACCCTGTAGTCTACTCAGCACAGATATTCTGAGGTCGGATTTCAAATCCAAAATCCATTCAAAAAACTTAGAACATGTTCTATAATTCATAGTATTTCATCTGAAAATGGTGGATTACAGTACAGTTCAATTTTAATGGGCCACAAAATTCAAGGAAAAGCAGAAACCAATTGTAAAATACTGTTCGGATTCTATAACAGAATCCAACGGTATTTTATAATTGCCATGTGCACGTAGCCTTAGTAAGTACTAGTTTTCCCTTTTAACTCCTTCCTGACAGCTAGTCATAATTTTTGGGCCCTTTGTTTTTTTTCCTTTTAATAATTTTCACAATTACATACTGGAATATTTCTTTATGTCTGCACATATGGATGTAGCAGAAGTCATCTCCCTGCTCTCTGTAGTTAGCGCATAGCGAACTAGAAGCTGGTCTCAGAAAAGATAGCTGAAGTGTTTTCTTACAGAACATATGTGCAATTCAGGGCTGGATCTAAATGTATGTGAAACTTTAGCTAACAGAACCATAGTGGGCCACCTGTCAATCCCACCTTTGACTTGATGATTACTGCACTACTACGAACTCTGAAAGACAAATGGGTCCTAGCACCTGCTCTGGTTTCTTTGGAGCTGATGCTTGCCCTGGTCAGACTGCAGAAACACCTTCTGGCTTATGACATAAGAGCACCTCCTGTACTAACACTATACTGATCCATATTGTCAATATGTAAAAGTAAAATTTCAATATACAAGTGTGAATTAGTCCGTACTTATATACAGTGGGTACGGAAAGTATTCAGACCCCTTTAAAGTTTTCCAACTTTGTTTTATTGCAGCCATTTGGTAAGATCCAAAAAGTAAATTTTTCTGCACCCATCTTGAAAGAAAAAAAACAGAACTGTAGATATTTTTGCAAATTTATGAACAAGAAAAACTGAAATATCACATGGTCTTAAGTATTCAGACCCTTTGCTCAGTATTGGGTAGAAGCACCTTTTGAGCTAGTGCAGCCAAGAGTTTTCTTGGGAATGATGCAACAAGTTTTACACACCTGGATTTTGGGATCCTCTGCCATTCTTCCTTGCAGATCCTCTCCAGTTCTCTCAGGTTGGATGGTGAATGTTGGTGGACAGCCATTTTCTAGTCTCTCCAGAGATGCTTAATTGGGTTTAGGTCAGGGCTCTGGCTGGGCCAGTCAAGAATGGTAACGGAGTTGTTCTGAAGCCACTGCTTTGTTATTTTAGCTGTCTGCTTAGGGTTATTGTCTTGTTGGAAGATGAATCTTCAGCCCAGTCTTAGATCCAGAGCACTCTGGAAGAGGTTTTCATCAAGGATATCTCTGTACTTGGCCGCATTCATCTTTCCTTCAAATACAACCAGTCGTCCTGTCCCTGTAGTTGAAAAGCACCCCCATAGCATGATGCTGCCACCACCATGTTTCACTGTTGGGATTGTATTGGGCAGGTGATGAGCAGTGCCTGCTCCACACATACTGCTTACAATTAACACCAAAAAGTTCAATCTTCATCTCATCAGACCAGAGAATCTTATTTCTCATAGTCTGGGAGTCCTTCATGGGTTTTTTTTGCAAACTGTGTGAGGGCTTTCATATGTCTTGCACTGAGGAGATGCTTCCGTTTGGCACACTCTGCCATAAAGCCCCGACTGGTAGAGGGCTGCAGTTGACTTTGTGGAACTTTCTCCCATCATCTGCTAAATCTCTGGAGCTCAGCCACAGTGATCTTGGGGTTCTTCTTTACCTCTCTCACCAAAGCTTAATATGGCTGGATGGCCAGGTCGAGGAATAGTTGTGGTCGTCTCAAACTTCTTCCATCTAAGGATTATGGAGGCCACTGTGTCTTAGGAACCTTGAGTGATGCAGAAATTCTTTTCTAACCTTGGCCACATCTGTGCCTTGCCACAATTCTGTCTCTGAGCTATTTGGGCAGTTCCTTAGTCCTCCTTAGATTCTCATGTTCTCTGACATGCACTCTGAGCTGTGAGGTCTTATATAGACAGGTATCTGCCTTTCATTGGTGCCTTGATTATACAAAACCAACTCTTATAGTATACAAACAAGTAAACATGTGAGCCACCTCCGTTGCTCTAATATACTTCATACACAACTCATGGTAAACTTCTTCTTTAAGCAAAGTTTCTTTGAATTTATTCAATAGCATAAAAAGTCCAACGTTTTAGGACATGTTGCACAACAGACAAATATTATAAAAATAGTGGTATACTTAAAGTGCAGTCCAGCATATATCTTCTTGTCAGCTTTTTGTCCAAGTCGGATAGCTGGGAGATGCTGAACATAGAGCGAGCCACACACCTGTGCTGCCAGCACAGGTGTGCGTCTCGCTCTATGATCAGATCGGTGCCTTGCCACAATTCTGTCTCTGAGCTCCTTGGGCAGTTCCTTAGACCTCATGATTCTCATGTACTCTGACATGCTCTGTGAGCTGTGAGGTCTTATATAGACAGATGTAATCCTTTCCTAATCAACTCCAATCAGTTTAAATAAACACAACTGGACTCCAATGAAGGAGTAGAACTATCTGAAGGAGGATAAGAAGGAAATGGACAGCATGTGAGTCAAATATGAGTGTCACAGCAAAGGGTCTGAATACTTATGACCATGTGATAGTTCAGTTTTTCTTGTTTAAAAAATTTGCAAAAAATATCTACATTCCTGGGGTTTTTTTCTTTCAAGATGGGGTACAGAGTGTACATTAATGAGCAAAAAAATGAACTTGCCAAAAGGCTGCAATGAAACAAAGAGTGAAAAATTTAAAGGAGTCTGAATACTTTCCGTACCCACTGTATACTATGCCAATTGTAGTTCATGTAAATATTTCAGGGAGTTCTCTAAATATCATCTTAACTTCGTCATCAAACTTCACACACTTTCCGTACAACAAACAGACTGAAATGTCATACTGAGGTGATGATCTTAGCTGGCAAGTGTGTGTGTCCCGAATCATACCCACATCCTACCAGAAAACCACATTATTTTCTCTTTTTTTATTTAAATAACACTCAGTCTAGGCAATGATCCAGTGGGTGTATTAACATAGGCAGGACATGAAACTGATTTCTGTACAATATTAAACTCCCACACAAATGTCAATATGAAAATGTTTGTAATTCTCAATAACATGTTATTTTACTGTGCTGCAATATTTCACTGCACAGGAGGAGCGTTTCTGAAGACAAAAGGTAACCAGCAAAAAAATTTCCACCCCATTAGAGCTGAAAATATTGTCCTTGAGGTCACAATGGCCGCAGGCTACAATATTTTCAACATACAATGATCTTTCCTGAGACATTGTACCCTGAAACCAGATTCACAATACATTGCCCCAGACACTGCTGCTCTGGGGCAGATGTGATTGTTGGAAGACCCATCCAATTATCATGAACATTTTACTTGTAAAACCTCTGTATTAATGAAGTGTATGCAGTGATTGGTGGTCTAGTAGCGCCTCTCTACAGAACAGTGCGTTACTACATGTTCTGCAATGTTCTTTACCTGTGACAGGATGAGCAGCTCTTTTCAGCTACAGGTGGGGGTGGCTTTTTATTCTTATTCTATAACATTGTGTATAAAGTACACCATTATTGCAGCAGCTCTAACTACTCTCAGCTTTTACAAGTAAGGGCTTACTTTATCTGTATTAGTTATCTGATTCATTTTCTTTACTCTTTATTTTGCATTATTTTGGGTGACATTTTGGGGCTTCAGAACCAACTACCAATTATCCATAGAGTTATGGTTTCAATAGAACCGATTAATATTGTATGTTGAGGGACCAGACTAAGTTTGCATATACTGTTTAATTTAATAATATAAAATTAAAAAATACAGAGAAGGAATTTGTTACGGGGGTCGCAGGCACACCCGCAACGCCGCAGCACCTCCTGCTGCGGCCGGTGCCGCGGCCCGACGCTCGGGCCGCGGACACCCCGGCATGTCTGGGGCACACTTACCCGTCCACGCTCCTGGTCCCGTCCTGGCGCTCCTGCTGCCGGCCGGGTGCACGCGCGCCCTCTAAGGCGCGCGCGCGACACTGCCGGGAGATTTAAAGGGACAGTGCGCCGGTGATTGGTTCTCACCGGGCACAGACCCTATTTAAGCCCTGCCTCTTCCCCAGCACCTTTGCCGAATCGATAGTGCTTTGTGCCTGGAGAGGAAGCGTTCCAAAAGTGTCTTATCCCGTTTACTGTGTACCGTACCTTCTGCCTCCGTCCCTTGACCACAAACCATTGCCGCCTGTCCTGACCTTCTGCCTGTCCCCGACTACGGCCTGCTTCACATTTTCGACCACGCAACACCTCGGCTGCCACCGCAAGCAAGTCACGTCAGGGGTAGCGACCTGGTAGTAATCCACCACAGCAAGTCCATCCCGCTTTGCGGCGGGCTCTGGTGAAAACCGGACCTACTTAGATTCCGCTCCCTGGCGTGGCTTACGTCATCGCTTGTGGTGGTCCAGAGGATCCACTACCACATCCGTAACAGAATTCCTCTTAAAATATAAGAATGAAATAAAAAATATATGTCCTGAAGCAATCGCCTTCTCACAGATTAACCTGTATACCAAGTTCCTTTTTCACTAAATAGTGTATGGAGGGGTCTCAGTCTCCAGGTTTGAAAATGGCATATTTATGTGACATTTCTTTAACAAAAATGGGGTATGTCTCTAGATAGCTTTCTAATACTAGGGGCCTGTATTTTCACATATATGCAATCATAATTGTTGTCACTCCATTTTCCTATGAGCATAAAAAAATACATAAAAGAAAAGCTTAATATAGATTTGTAACCATCTTCTTAAAAGGTAATGATAAAGCTGCCAGCTTAGATGTAGATTATGGGTTGTGACAGCTCCTGCTGTTTCTTGCTTATAACCGCTGACAATCTACTGGGTGTGCTTATTTTTTCTGTTCTGAATTTAACTTTGACAGCCTGTCAGAGGTCAGTGCATAGCAGGAAACCTGTCGGCTATGGTTATAACAGACTAGTAGCTGCTGGGGTCAGGGACACTGAAGACAACTGTATTTAACAGGATGGAGCACTTTAAGGGAACTTATTTGTCTAAGTTGTATAACTATAGCTGTAGCAGCTGCTACAGGGTCCAGAGGTTAAGGGATCTCAAAAACATACCTTTTTGTAGGGAGCAACAAGTTGGTGTATCTCTGCCATATACCTACTTTGTAGGCTTTCTAAAATATCTAGCACTGTTACGCACAACTTTAAGGAGGCCCTATGATAGCTCCAGACATGTCTAATATTTGGGTATCTTCTCTTATATCCCTGTCTTGTGCTGTTCCTCCATTATTCCTTCTAGAAATGTATTACTAAATCCATCAAATGGGTGTTACCATTCCAGTTTCCATAGTGTTGTGTGCACTGACTCTGCTAGCACTGATTGGAAAATGTCAGACTATACAGGGACACTCTCCAACTGGTAAAACCCAGCTGACAGATTCAGTAACAAATTTTTTTGACGAATAACAGAGGAGCATAACAGAATAGTTATAATATTCCAGAATTATTTCAAGAAGAACATACAGTTGAAACCAGAAGTTTACATACACTATATAAAAAGACACATATGCATGTTTTTCTCATTATCTGTCATGAAATCAGAATAAACCTTACGCGTTTTAGGTCAATTAGGAACCAAAATTATTTATATTTGCCAAATGCCAGAATAATGAGAGAGAGAATTTAAGGCATTTTTATTAGTTTATGCAAAGTCAAAAGTTTACATACACTAGGATCACTATGCCTTTAAACAATTTGGGACAGCCCATATGATGATGTCATTTCTTTGAAAGCTTCTGGTTTATTGGCAACATCTGAGTTAATTAGAGACACACCTGTGGATATATTTTAATTCACACCAGAAACATACTGCTTCTGTGTTTAACATCATGGAAAAGTCTAAAGATATCAGCCAAGATCAGGAAGAGAATTGTGGACTTGCGTAAGTCTGGTTCATCCTTGGGTGCAACTTCCGGATACCTAAAGGTGCCTCTGAGACATGGGTCCTGTGTCTCAGAGATGATCATACTTTGGTCCGACATGAACATATCAACCCAAGAACAAAAGCAAAAGACCTTGTGAAGATGCTGGTGGAAGCTGGTAAGATTGTGTCATTATCCACAGTGAACAGTGTACTTATCACATGGGCTGAAGAGCCACTCTGACCAGGAAGAAGTCATCAATCCAAAAGAAACATATAAAGCCAGATTAATGTTTGCTAATGCACACAGGAACAGCAACCTACATTTTTGGAGACATGTCTTGTGGTCTGACGAAACTAAAATTGAACTGTTTTGCCAGAATGACCACTGTTATGTTTGGAGGAAAAAATGGAGACGGAGGTGGCAGCATCATGTTGTGGGGTTGTTTTGCTGCAGAAGGGACTGGTGCACTTCACAAAAGAGATGGCATCATGAGGAAAGATTGTGTGGCAATACTGAAACAACATCTCAAGACCTCAGCCAGGAAATTAAAGGTTTGGCGGAAATGGGTCTTCTAAATGAACCCAAAGCATAGTGCCAAACTGGTTACAATGGGCAAAGCTGAAAAGGCAGGAGTGAACAAGGTGACCTACAAACATAGCTCAGTAACACAAGTTCTGTCAGAAGGAATGGGCCAAAATTCCTACCACCTATAGTTGAAGCTTGTGGAAGGATATCCAAAACGTTTGACCCAAGTCATAGAGTTTAAGGGCAATTCTACCAAATGCTAATTAAATATATGTAAACGTTTAACTTTGCAGAAAGTAATAAAAATGCCTTAAAAAATTTTCTCTCTCTCTCTCATTATTCTGGCATTTGGCAAATATAGGTAATTTTGGTAATCCTAATAGACCTGAAACAGGTAAGGTTTATTCCGATTTCATGTCAGATAGTGAGAAAAACATGCATATGTGTCTTTTTATATAGTATATGTAAACTTCTGGTTTTAACTGTAAGTATTTTTTAAACAGACATATCAGACACAGCCACAGGGCCTCTAAAGTTGTTGCCATTTATGCTGCGGTTTCAGTTTATTGTCATTAGGTAGTGGGGGCTCATCTCATTTTACAATGGGGCCCTATGAGTAATAGCTACATCCATGGCTCCATGGTTGCCTTAGATCAGGGTGCACTGCATTTTCTGGTCCAAGGCCCACATTGTCATATTGTATCTCTCATAGGGATCGCAATAAATCTTAGAGGGGTATTCCCCATGCAAGACTTTTATAGCTATCAGTTGTAAATACCCAAAATGGCTGAGAGGTCTTGGTATCACACTAGGAATGTCAGAGATCAAAGTGAAGGGAAGGTGGGGGGCAGGCAGGTTCCTGCTTGGTGCTTCAAACAGGAGGTGCCTTTTTGTAGTTTTTGGGGGTTACACAACTATCACTGGAGAGAACAACACATATATTTCCACCTCTAAGTTATATCCTCCTCTTTGGAGCCTCAAATCTATCAGACATTTTCACGGTGGATCTTGTGGATATGCCATGATTGTGTCAGAAATTAAATACAAAGATAATAAAAAAACAATCTTTATTGGATTGCTTAATTAGGTTGCTTAAATTAGCATATACAGCCCTATAGTGCCAACCATACAGTGTCCACCATAACAGGGCCAGCCATACAATATCCACCATAACAGTGCCATCAGATGGATGCCGCTGTGAAAAGATGAATATTACTTTCTTAAGTAGGATGGCAGAGACATAGTATACTTATGTCCTGTTGACTGGGGGGCCGCATAAAAGTGCAATGGGAGCCACACATAGCCTATGGGGCACATGCTGAGCAACCCTGCCTTAAACATTTACGTGCAGAGAGGGGGCAGAGGAGAGGAAGGTGGGAGCAGGAGCCATGGGCCCCTGGGACTCGGTCCTTGTCACAGTGGCTACTAACTTCGCTACCTCTCGTGCTCCTCCAGCGCCCGGCACCAGTGAAGAGTGGGGGTCTGCACTTAGATGGAGATGATGGTAGTAGTTGTCCCCCTGAAGGTGGATATCAGTGCAGAGACCCATACTCCTTGGTGAGAGAGCCAAGCTCTACAGGAGAAGACAGAGAGACCCAACTCCTGTGGGGGAAGAGACCCAGAATGATAAGCGTATCTAGCTTTTATAACTTTCCAATCTGACCCCACCCACTGGTGTTGTTATGGCTACTCCCACCAAGGCCTTGAGTAGCTGCAAATGGTTGCATTTCCACCACACATCACACCTGGACATGACTCACAGGCATGCTCAGAAGCTACTGACTGCACACAGGGAAGAAAAAGAGATCAATTCCAGAACATTCCTAATACAGTGATATAGAAAAACACTGCAAATAGCTTTTCACATTATTAAAACACTATTAAACCTTTTAAACACTTTTAACCCTTTAGTAGTATGTTGTACCACCAACTTCTGCAAACTACATCTACAAAATCTCAAACAAAGGACACTCCAAAAGGGTTTGGGGAAAATATAATGTTTGCTCTATGGATAATATTTTTTGCAGACATAAAACACGGCTTGTTTTTTTTTTCTCAGAAAGCCCCATTATAGAAGCCTCTCTAAAGGGACAATTTTGGACAATATGTGCAGTCCAACATCTGTGTAGGCTCAGATTTAAACCAAAAATATCTGGACAAGTTATGAAAAGTAGCTAGTATCTTTATGGGAAATTGAATAGCCATCAGTAAATCTCATGCTGCCATTTACATTTAGGGATGGGAAGCAGACAGCATAAATGGCTGCCTAGGGCACTTCTGGTTATTGAAAGCACAATATTTTCCCTTTAAATTTCCTTTTTTTTTCTTTTTACTGCTAATCAGATGCAGTGCAGTAAGGCTGTAAGACAACCAGATATATGTGTAGTATATTGAAATCATGTTATATACTTTTTCCATTAAATGTGTATGCTACACTAATTAAAGGGAACCTGTCACATGGATTATCCCACCCTTGCTGAGGACAGCACATGCTAGTGCCAAACATGTGGATTCCAGTACTGTGTATCTTTACATGGCGTAATTGCGGGACGTATTTCAGCACATAATTGCACCTTAATACGCCCAAAAGCGCCTGCAATTACAGTAATTCATAGCTCTCATACAGAGCTATGAATTACGCACGTCTTCTCCAATGCGTATTGAGCGCCGGGGGAAAGAAGTTACATGTCACTTCTGGGCTGAGCCAATGTCCTTCTAACAGCCGTAATACTGAACTGCAAAGTAAAAGGGGTTGTCTCACCATGCTGTTTTACAGAGCTACAGGCAGCCTCCTACACTTCCTTTTTAGGCTGCAGGTGGTTCTAAAGTAGTGATTGGCATATCAGATTTGCTATTCCTAGCTGACCCTGTTACAGTGACAGGAATGCTGGAGGTTTGTAAACTGTAGTGCACAAGGCTATAGATCTCTAAAGGGATGAGGCTTGTCAGAAAGTAATGTAAATGAACTCCTTTCAAGATAAGGAACAGAGCAGGGAGTGAGTCATCATCCCGACCACTGCTTCAGTCTGTAACAACAGAGAGAGGTAGCCAGTAACTAGGGAGGCTTGTGTGCAGAAGTAGGAGATAAGATCTAGTCCTAACTCTGAATAGTAGCAAAATCAGATAAGCAATGTATTTGGTCATAGTCTTTAATTACCTTTTTCTATATGTTTAAAGTTAGTCAATAAAACAATAATATCTCTTTAATGTTAGTTGGGCACATTTTAAAACCATTACTGTGTGCATCAAAAGAGCTTGTCCTGTCCCCATTTACAGTAGCTAATATTAAGTCTATAGAGCAGCAGACACAACAGGCTGTTATAAATCCTGCTCTATTATCAGATGACCCCTATTGTAAATACAGACTTAAAACTTCCCTTTGTCTCCTAGTTACAAACGAAGACTTATGGGGTGTGGGCTGACATCAGATGCTGAATTATACCCCATAATAACATCAGAATATCGCAAGCCTTCCACTGCCTACTGCATCTTCTGGCCGGCACAGCAGCTATTTTTTTACCTTCTTTCTGCCCATCCGCCTTGCGCTGGATCCTCTGTCTTCAGGCTGGCACAACAACCAGTGTTGAACTGGGGTGCCTGAGGCCCACCATTAAAGTTGATTCTTGGGGCCAACCAGTGGGGTTAATTCTTGATGCCCATACTACAGCTACTGTACATGCCCACACATATTGTACATGACTCTTGCTTTCTGCCTCTCTTTCTCTGCCTTTCTCCCTGAAAAGCTGCCCCAGCACTATCATGTCCAGGAGTCCACCATGACTAGGGGCCCACCGAGAGTTTTCCCAATTCCTCTGTGGGCCAGTGTTTTGCACTGGCAGGCCCGGTCCAGCAGGTTTGTTTTCACTGCTCCAGTTCCCTTAATCCCTCCCCAGATGCCTCGAAAGTAAAATACAGTAATGTACTGTATCAGCAGCTACACAATTCATGCTTATGTGGCATGCTGGTATTTGTAGTCGTGGAACTACAAGTGCCAGCATGCCACACTGCATATGTAACTAATTGGATAGGTGCTGATTAGTACTAAACAAGGGCACAGACAGCAAAATAAATGTAAAAGGTGTGTTAACCCTTCCCTGCCCTATCCAAAACTGAAATGTATTTATTTATTTTTGCTGGAGTTACATTTAATTAATATGCCTGTTCTGACTTGCATACAAATTCAACTTAAAGGGGATAAATCGCTTCTTTAGTTCAGCTGATTCATACTGCTCTCAGCTTCTCAACTCTAGAAATGCAGAGGCATTTCTTCCCCTCCCAGCTGAGTGACATCATCCTCCCTTCACTGTTCATGCTGGCTCCCGAGACTCCCACCCCCCACTCTCTGAGTCCACATGTCACTGCGTCTCTCCCTATCAGTCTTATTTTGTAAGAGCTGTATACATACCACAGGCTGCATTCAATCTAGACTGAGCACTGATCTCTTCTCCTCTCACAGCTGGAGATTTGTTACAGCTTTCTATGAACGGCACAGATCTCCCTTCTATGCGGGAGAGGCAGGGATTAACACACAATTGTGCTGTTTCCTGATTGCAGAAGCCCTGCACTGTTTCTTCTGGCTGTGCAGAGTGAAAATGTGCCAGTCCCTTACTTTGAGTAAAAGACAGGAATGCAAGCTCAGTGAATACTGTGACTGGGGGCTGAACAGAATGTAAATGAGCTCTCAGCTAGTGAAATGCAAGGAGGAGGGATCCGACCAGCACTGGATATCAGTGTAAACAGAAACAGAAGATAAGGGATCCTGTGATAACAAGACAGCTTTGCTAATGACATCCAATTGCAAAGTTGCTTGTATTCACTGTCCTCTTATTCTGAAGACCATTCAATGAAATTATACAACCCCTTTAATTCTATTTGTTATAGAGCTCACAACTTAATTATATTTAACTTTGTATTTAATACTCATTAAAAATAATTTACCTGTTCTGCTTTGCAAACTCAGGGAGAGAGTCATTTCCTCCTCTCCTTCCTACAAACCATGTGACATACATTGATCACATGGCCTTAATGGACGTTTTGTCATCACTCAGTGGATGTGTTTGAAGACAGGCTCAGCTCAGAAACACTTCCCTGAAGTGGACGTGACCTGAGCAGATAAAGATCTGGCTGCCTATAGTGGCTCATCAGTCACTATGTAAAAAGAGGTGTTGACAGGATTGTAATCAGTACAGAGCTGGAGGGGGAGGGTGTTGTACATGTGGACACATACACACACACTTGCAGTGATAACTATGTGTACATAGTGATTCATTACTGCTAGAGTCCAGGTGTCTTCACTATTACACACTGTATTTACCTCTTCTGATTGGAGGAGATGTCATTTTGATAAATTAGCTAAATAGACTTTTTTTCACCTGGTCAGAAAACTTGCATTTGGCTGAATGTGCATTAGTTCCTTTGAGATTATCCAGCAGCAGTCAGAAAAAGATTTGCCTGCTGCTCTTTATATACTAGTGGTGCCAGGGTAAATTAGATGAGACACTGCTCTAACATCACTGAGTGCAGGGGTGATGCCACATCCCTTACAGCAGGCAACCAGCTTAATCAAAAACTGATTGCAGTGGGAGATGTGACGTCTCCCACCTTTCTTGGATGCTAGATTGGTTATCCAGTGTCCACGAAAGTGGAGTGATGCAACATTCCCCACAGCAATCAAAGTTACAATGATGGGATAGCTGTGTACCTGCTGTGGTGGATGTACAGCACATACATATAAAAGTATAAACCAAATAATATATACTTTTACATGTATTACATATATTATAGGATGAGGAAAGAATGTCTTTTTACCATGTTACATGCTGATTGGTGCACTGCACTATGCACAGCTTGCTGCAGGCAATCTGAAAGTGAACTGGAGCAGAAATGCAGGGCGCATGAACTGTTTATGTCTGAGAACGATGATGTAATAGTGTACAGGGCTGGGCTGAACAGTGCCAAAAGGATTAGGGGGCGGGTGCAGAGAAGTCCTAGATTATGACTGCAATCATTCTGGGACTTATAGGAAAGAAATGCTGGAGAATTACTGAGACCCCCACAACCAGGACGTTTCAAAGCAAAAAGTGTATCTCATGATAGATGAATAAAGAGGCAAAAGAAAAGTAACACATGAAGGTAGTGGAATATCTTTATTTTTCAATACAAATGTTTGTGTTTAGTGTTCTATAAAATCATTACACTCCCGGATAACCCCTTCAAGAACAAACCTACAGTTTCTATCCCGTTTGTAACCTAGGGCCTGCCTGTACAACTATTTTAATAATGGGGCAATTTAATAATTTTATATTTCAATGTTTTTATCATATTTAATATTGCTTTATTATAAATGTAATTTACATAAATCTATATAATTTACATACATTTTATATAAAATATTATATATTTTAATAATAAGGACAAATCTATTTATGAAATTCCCTAGAAGTGAAGATATCCCATAGGCTTTTATCTGTGTATTAATTTTTTTAAGTACTAGATGTGCCCCTCTACTACTAATGTTGAAGATTCTTTTTCATTCATGAGATGGATGACTGAAAATCTGTACCTATGCCATTACAAGGGAATGTTTGTTTGCAACTGGTCAAATAAGGACATCATGCCTTTGGATGGAAACCTTTGATCATGGATGTCAAATAGAATTTTTGGCAGGTCATTTCTGCAAAGCAATAGAAACAATGTGTCAGGTTCATGGTGAGTTTCCCTGCTGCCTGTTTAGGTTTATCAGAGTGAACCAAAGCTCAAACGGTTGAAGTCAGTATATGATGTGAAGATTTCACATTTGCTCATCGAGTTTCTAAAGAGATTTGAGGTGAACAGCAGATTAGAACCACTTGATATTCTGCACATCTGTCATCTGTTCTAGGATTTAGATGTTTGAATGAAGCAAAAATAAGCCTAAACTAGCTATTAAAAGAGGGGTATGTTTGCCCAGATTCTATCCACTTTAAGACAAATACTTAGGCTACCATGAAGATTACATTTTTGGGGTCCAATTCTTGGCACTCCTACCCATCAGCTGACTGAAGGGGCCATTGAGCTCCAGCCAGCACTGCATCCTATTTATTGTTGGGCAGAAGGCTGTGCACTTTAATAAACAGGACTAAGCGGTAATATTAGGCATAGGTGCTACTAAAAGTACAGAGCTGTGCCTGGCAGATAATGGAGATGGGACAGTGGCTGGAGTGCCATGACTCTCTTAAACAGTTGACTTAGAGGGATATCGAGAGTTAAACCCGCCAGCAACGTTATCTTGATGACCTGTCCTAAGGTTGTAGGATGTATCTAGACTACCTGCTGTCTCCATATACACAGCTACCAATCTTATAGTCAATATGTGGGGGAGTCTCTCTTCTGGTGCAGGTCAAATATTAGTATCAAAGTGGGTTAGGTACACAACAGTGTTGCTAGAGTATAACACTTATTTACTGCATGGTACTGGGTTGCTCATTATGAATGTACATTTAAGTAGCCAATCAACAGCCACTTTAAAGTGACCATCTTGTTTTGTATATTCTATACAGTCAATCAGCTCTGGGAATCTGTTAGAACAAAAGTAGTATGTCATATTTTCTACTGTATCTAGGCAGGCTGGTGGCGCTCTGGCACCATGCTGAGATCATGGACATTTTAAAGCCATGGAGTTCGGAAGCAACATGTGGCTTCTGAATTATAGGTCAACTATACTTATGTTTTTACCAAATACCAAAGACATGGACCATCCTCAAAAATAGAGAAGATATTCTAATTCTGTTAACAAGAAGCCACATTAGTTCCAGATAACTTTTGTGGACCTTGGATCCATCGGCTGAACAGGGTTGAAAGACTTCACATTTTACTGGAATCCATTATGGTCATAAGCAAGTGCAATGGAAAGCACACGAAACATAGTAGCAACATTAAAATTTGTACATCCTATTGAGCCCAAAGAATTCATTATTATAGCTCCTCTCTTCCACTGTCCCCAAATATAAATGATATGATTGCAGTTATAAGTTAGACATGGACATCAAACCCACCCTCCCCCCTCCATCAACAGTAAGTCTCCATGACCATTGTATTTTATTGCAACAAAACCTTTGGTAATTAAAAATAAATACGGAAGCAACAGGTCCAAAGGCAAAAGGTCCAGCAATAGAGTATAATAATAAAAATTAAAAAAATGTATTGCATTACATAAAAAAAGTCCTTTGCTAACAAAGCAGGAGAGACCCACATGCAATTTGAGAGGTCCAGATAGGTAAGAAAAGTTGCCTACGTGTTTCAGGTCAATGACCCTTAATCATGCCATGTCTAATGTAAACCTGGAAGTGCCCTTTATAGGATAATGCCCCGGGCCAAAAGGTCAAAGGTGCAGCTAAGTTCTAATTGTACTATACACTGCATTATACATTTAAAACCTCTATATGTATACCTGATGTATAAAAGAAAACTACCTACAATAGGATGTGTTAATAAACCAGGAAATCTAATATTGACGAAGAAGGTGAGCTGACTCGCACATACTTTTTCAAAACCTTTGGTAGGCATTTCACTTTTTATGCTAACGGGATTCATATCTTGTTATTGGCACTTAAAGGGAACCTGTCACATAGTTTATGCCCCCCTTGCTGAGGACAGCACAAGCTAGTGTCAGACATGCTGTTTCCAGCGCTGTGTCCCTTATTCTATAAGATGCAGCAGTTTTAGAGCATTTACTCCTCAAATCTTATTCATGAACAGGTGTTAGCTCCACCCACCAAAGGCTAGCTCCGCCCACTGACAGTTATTTATGCGGGGCTAGCCTCCGATTAGCCGGGTTTGAAAAAAACCGACACTCTGAAGGACTCTTCGAATGACTCTTCTGGCTGAAAACTGCAGATTTGAGCATTAAATACACGAAAACTACAGCCTCTTACAGAATAAGGGACACAGCGCTGGAAACAGCAGGTCTGACACTACCTTGTTCTGTCCTTAGCCAGGGGGGCAAAAACTATGTGATGTAAGCATGGAGCGGTTTCATGATCAATGCAAATGGATTTAAAGGGGTTGTCTCACTACATTGATTCATCTTACCTCAGTCCTGTTTTCTTGGTTTCATTTTAAATTCAGGGGCGTATTTACTGGCTTCTACTAGGCTGCAGTAGAAGCCAGGTCTGTAGCTATAGCAACCAGTGCTGGCAGCCTATCATGAGAGATTGAACAGGTCTGTAGCTATAGTGACCTGATGAGCTGATGCAGCCCATACAAGAGGGGATATCTCAGAATAGGTAGGACACGGTTAATGGACATATATTGCAAAGTGACTTGTTTTTGCAAGATATTTAACATAAAAAGCAATCCTTGTAGTGAGACAACCCCTTTAAAGGGGTTATTCACCTACTATAAAAATCTATTTATACTCACCCTCCTTTGCTTCCATTGGCGCATCTCCCCGGTCTTCTGTAGACTTTTCTTCACCTCCGAGGTTGCAAACTGGCTGCAGCAGTCAAATACCTCTACATACATCAGCATTCTGAAGTTAACAATTTAGAATGGCATTGCAAATATAGCCATGTGACCAATGCATCAGTGATGTCCCCGTTTGAAAGTGATGAAATGTCAACAAACCGGGGGGATGCGGCGCTGGAAGAAGGGGAGTATAATTTTTTTTTTACTGGGAGTTGTTGGTTTGTTTTTTTATAGGAGGAGGATAACCTATTTCATTCAAGTTGTGTGTCAATTAAGTCAAGTTCACACAATGAATTTTGAGGCAATCTGGATTTTGTTTCGACTGTGATATATAGGATTATAATCCCAAACATGGGTAATGAACATAAACAGCATCAATGGAAGTAAGGTAATATATCCTAGTAAAAGATTGTACTGCAAAACATGTCATGGTAAAAAAGGTTTTGGTTCTTTCCCCCCATTTCTCTAAAGGGGTCTTACCACAAGTAAAGTAAAATTGATGTCGGAAGCTTGCAAATTAAAAAACATTTTCACTATTTTTAAAATAAATGTGCCATTTTTGCTTTAGCGGCTCCCTTAGTGATCCACAGTGTACAGTTTGTCATTAGCCATACTACCTCCTCAGTCCTGGCCGCAAATGCTCAGACATCACCTATCCTCTCAGGTGGCCACTGTCAAGTCTCTTAACTGCCTAGTAATCACACACACTCTCTCAATGCCAGGTGCTATTATGCTTCTACTGTCCTCGGTACTCCTTGGTAATTAGAAAAACAGTATAAATAAATAAAAAGAAACCTCAATCAGCATATGTTCACTGAGAAAAAAAACAACAACACATGTTTGGTTCCTGCAGGAATTTGAACCTAGGACCCCTATGCTGAAAGGCAGAAGTGCTAACCACTCAGCTACACTGTAGCTACTCACAGCTCTTTACTTAAACAGACCTTTGATTGATTAGCGTGAGCACACTGTGGGGAAAGGCATGGTGAAGTCAAGCCTGCTGGGTCATATGATTTGTTTTAACTGCAAATCATACATACCCCTCTTTTGAACACACGGAAAGCTGAAGAAGGACAGACCAGGTATAAAATGCATTCATGGTAAAGACCCCTTTAAGTCACAATGGTTTGGATAGTCTCAACGCATCACAAACTGCTGTACACAGAATATATTCACTCATATCAAAACCTGGGCCCAAAACTCAAAATCTTATTTTCCCTAACGATATGTAATAAAACGCATTTCATTTCAGGAATGCGAAAAAATCAAGATGACTGAACTCCTTTACAAACATGCATGCATTGTCCAGCTGATCACTCATATTGCTTTAATAGAAAAAAAAAGGAGATAAGATCCTGCTAGACACCCCGAACAACTCGTATATTGAGGACTTTAATCTAGATATCCTAGATCTGTTACCTGTCATTAAATCTGACAACTAATATCTATTGCTTATATCTTTAGTTTACCAGTGATAACCACTCCGCCGCATATAATGGGCAGCAAGGCTGCAATCTGAGTTAGCCACAACCTGCAATGGTCAATGAAATAATTGTCAGCATGGTTTAACGAACTACATTAAAATACAAGGTTTTTATTATTATTTACAGTGCACACTGTTTATAAACAAAATTTGGAGAGGCTCTTGGTGTTGTGCTATACATGGCTTCTATTCTTTGAAAATGATAGTTGCACTACATGAGAAGTAAACAAAGTTTGCTAATCTAAACCAGCTATGTGCAAGTCAGACACTGTTTACAAAATTCAGGCTTGACTTTGATTTGGCTGTAATAAGCGATAGTCTTTGAACCCTCTGCATTGTTAACTGATGTGCAATAGATTCAGTTCAGTGATGTAGGGCCCTGAAACTAAAAAAAATCCCAAATATGTCACTGGCTGCCAAATATAACTATGGGACAAAGAGTGGACTCAAAATGAATGAGGAATTTGACTGCAAGAATCGTTGTAAGCAGTTATTATATTTTAGCTTTACTGTCACACACACGTATTATATATATAATAAGTACACTCCCTTTAAGCTCACAGCGCTTTTGAGGAATTGGTGACAGTAAAGCTAAAATAACTGGTTATGATTCTTGCAGCCAAATTCCTCATTCTTTTTGAGTGTATGTGTGTGTGTGTGTAGTATATATGTGTATATATGTGTATATATATATATATGTTATATGTGTATATATATATACACACACACACACACACACACACACACAACACACACACACACACACACACACACACAAAATGAATGAGGAATTTGGCTGCAAGAATCGTAACCAGTTATTTTAGCTTTACTGTCACCAATTCCTCGAAAGCACTGTGAGCTTACACACACACACAAACACCCCCCTCTAATTTTACTGATAAACTGGAAAATCTGTTACAGGAAGGCCTTAAGCTGGGAATTATTGACAATAGACAAAAACAATTAATGGTGTCTCATCCTATTGTTCCCTTATTATATGGTCTTCCTAAAGTTCATAAACAGGTTATTCCTCCACCCATGAGACCAATTGTCTCAGGAGTGGGGTCTATGAATGAAGTGCTGTGTGAATGGCTTGATGCCTTTCATCAACCTCTTATGACTAGAGTTCTAGGGTTTCTTCAAGATATGGCAGATGTACTTCACAATCTTTCAAAAAAGTTTGGCATTCTCATTACAACTGGCTTAGCTGCGATGTAGATTCGCTTTACACATCTATCCCTTTAAATATAGCCACTATGGCTGTACAATTCTATTTGGAGCGATACAATTCTTATTCTGAGGATCTAAAAAAGTCATCATTTCAGTAACAGAATTTTTGAGGACTCTCAATTTTTTTGGGCTATGACAAATTTTATATTCAGATTTAGGGAGTTTCAATTGGTTATAAGTTTTCCCCAGCACTAGCAAATCTAGTTATGTCATGGTGGGAGGAATTTATATATATATATATATATATATATATATATATATATATATATATATATATATATATACACTGATACCAATCCTTTTGTTGATTATGTGGAGTTGTATGGCAGATACATTGATGACCTTCTCTTTATCTGGAGGGGGTCAAGTTCTGCCATACCACTCTTCATCAGATACATTAACAATAATCCGTTTAATTTGCGGTTTACACTTTATACCCATCCATCACAAATTTCCTTTTTGGATTTATTTTTGGAAGGCATATCTAATTATGCAATTGTTACTTCTACCTTTCGTAAAAGTAATGCAGGGAATACCACCTTGCATTTCAACAGCAATCATTCTCGTCATACACGTTTCCCCATACCTGTGGGAGCTCACACGTGCTAAAAAAAATTGTTCTGATTACAAAATGTATAATAAGTAGCTACTTCAATATGCAATAGATTAAATAGGAGGGGGTTTCCCAAGAGGGTATTAGAGAGAGTTGAAGCAATAGTTGCTAGGAAATCCTGAAAGAAATTAATGAAAAGGGAAGGTCGCATAAAATGTCCACGGATTATCAGAATACTCCTGTACTTATTTTAGAACATTCTAAATATCTGCCACAATATGGAAACGGGTGAAAGACTTTTACTATCAATCAGGTGTAGACGCATATACACCCCTTTGGAACAATAATAATATGCAGGAACTTCTAGCACTGGAGGGCTCTGTATGGAAGGGAAAGGGGGTGATATACATATTCCAATTATATGAAAACTCGACGCTTAAGTCATTTCAGGATTTAGCTGGGGAATATGATATTCCTAACACGCATTTTTTCCACTATCTTCAGCTAAGACATGCCCTACATACGCAATTTCCAATGAATCAAATTGCTTTTCAAGATTTTCCTATACCCCCTTTGCTGCTATCCCCCCCACCGAGAGGCCTCATAACATGCTTTCATGCATTACTACTGAAAAGAAAGTTGGGGGACCCATTCCGGGGGAAGAAGAGTACTTGGGAAGGGGACGTGGGACCCATAACAGAGGATCAATGGGCTGTAGCCTTGGAGACCCCCAAATTAGTGTCCCCGAAATATGGGGAAAGAGTAACCCAACTGTACATATTACACCGTGCATACTATACCACCACACGCTTGCATAAATTCAGACCGGAGATTCCTGATCTCTGTCCGAAGTGTCTCTCTGTTCCGGGTTCCTTTTTCCACTTACTGTGGGCTTGCCCCAAGATCCAAGGTTTCTGGCAACAAATCCTTAGGTTCTTGAATGATAGAATGGGCTGCCCGGTACCAGATGACCCAAAAGCTTGCCTATTATTCATGGATCCAGAGGACTACCCGTCCTCGGTGACCCGCACATGTCTCACTGAACTTCTTTTTATTGCTAGGAAAACTATAGCTCGATATTGGATGTCCTCTTATACTCCTGGACTACAGGATTGGATAAAATCTGTAAATGCCACCCTCCCTTTTAAAAAATATATTTACCTACACCGTGGGTTCCCAGACAAATTTGTGAGGGTCTGGAAGGACTGGATTGACTCCACTCATACGGCTTTGGCCATTCCTTATGTCGCTTAGAGGTACTTAGTAGAGATCTGTTGTTGGCCCTGGGTTACGTGCCTATTCACCCTCTATGACTTCCAGAGCGTTACCTTGTAGATCCTACAGCTTATACGGACCTCCTATGAGGGTATATGATGTCCGCACAGAAAAGTATTGGATACACACACACACAATTCTTGACTTAGAAAAGGGTTTTATTGTTAAGGCTGGTTGTTATTCCAGTCTAGTTTCTCTTATTATCCTGATTCAATTGTATGCTAGGAATGCTATGACTATCTTATGCTCTGCATAGTTTTCCGTACTAATTCTTTGATGTAACCTTAATTGGATGATATAATTGAATGACGAAATTATATATCTGTATCTGTTTTTTTTTTTCTATATGCTACTTCCTTCTACTGATGATGTATTTCCTGCATATTTCTTAAATAAACTTAATTTTTGGTTTAAAAAAAAAATATCTGCCACAAATTAAGTCTATAGTTAATAAATATTTACCTCTCCTTTATGATGATCCCATTCTAGAACAAATAGTGGGTGATGGTTGTAAAATGGTCTCTAAACGACCATCCACAATTCGGAATTTTCTTTCTCCTTACTTATTTTTGTCTCATTCCAATCATAATACTTGGTTTTAAGTTACAGGTTTTTATAAATATGGACATTTTCCATGCAAAACATGTAATTTTGTGCATCCTACAAAAACCATCTCTTTACCTGGCACAACTCAATTGCATTAGCAATAATGTGGTATATATGATTTCTTGTAAGTCATGTGGTCTTAATTATATCGGCTGTACTATCCGTAAATTAAAACAGAGGTTTTTAGAACACCTTACTAACATCACTAATATATCTAAACGAAACATTTCCAAAGTGGCCAAACATTGTATGGAATATCAGTGTTCTAAAACCAATTCTTTAGAAGTATATGCTTTAGAAAGGATACAGGTGTTACCCAGAGGTGGAAACATACAGAAACAGCTGTTGGAGGAGGTTGTTTATTGGATATTAACTATAAATACAGTATACTCACACGGTCTTTGCGCAGGGAATTAATGTTGTATTATTAAGAACTCATTTACTTATTTTTTCTTCCCGGCTTTAATTTATTTAATCTTTCAGATATACATTTACATTATATATATATATTTTTTTCCCCTCTTTTTTATATGTATTTTCACTTTGTGTTTGTAGTCGTTCAATGTGTGCGTTTTATTGCTTGTGTTTGTACCTGTGTGTGCTTTGTTTACCCAAAGCTGTATCCGAGTCTTCATGTGCGATGCCAGGTTCGGCGTGTTTCTCTCGTTCATTCTTTGGCAGTGTTCACACGGCTTATTCAAGCCGTAATTGCGGGACGGATTTCGCCCGCAGTTACGGCTTGAATAAGGGGCGGGACGGGGGCGGGGAAGGGGAGCTGCCCGCCGGCCCCATAGATATTGCATTATCTATGGTGCGTACGCGCCGTAAATAATGTGCATGTCGCTTTCTCCCCCCGTGTTGGATTCGGCGAGCGGGGAGGAGTGACGGAATCCATAGTTCTCTATGAGAACTGTGGATTACCGTAGTTACTGGGACGGATTCCAGCCGTACTGCAGCGCAAATACGGCGCGCAGTACGGCTCCAATCAGTCCCAAAATAAGCCGTGTGAACGTGGCCTTTCTCTCGGTGACCTGATGTTTTGTTTATGGATTGTTCCCTTGGTTTTCCGGGCGGGTCTTAACATGTAGGTCATACTTCACGTTAGAACATCCAACTTCCGGATCCAGGAGATCGTATGTCAATGAAGGGAGGAGCGCAGTCGTTTCCTAGCTATGGTCATGGCGTTGGGGGCGTTTAAGCACAGGTGAATAATATCAGGCTATTAATGATTGGAGTATTTATTCCCACACTGACTTTGTGCACATTAGTGCTTTGACAAACATCAGCTCCTGATCGAAACGCGTCAACCAGGATATCTGCCCTGACCCTGTGATGTCTTTTTACATATTTTTGAAATAAAGGTTTGCATTTTATTATGGAGTGCTGGATTCCATCGCATTTGCTCTACAGAGTTAACTGATGTGCAATAGATGCAGTTCAGTGATGTAGGGCCGTGAAACTAAAAAAATATCCCAAATATGTCACTGGCTGCCAAATATAACTATGGGACAAAGAGTGGACTCAAAATGAATTTGGCTGCAAAAATCATTGTAACCAGTTATTATATTTTAGCTTTACGGTCACCAATTCTTCGAAAGCACTGTGAGCGTAAAGGGAGTGTACTTATTATATATATAAAATACGTGTGTTTATTTGTTATATATAATATATATATATATATATATAATATATATATATATATTATACAGTAGTGATGTTCACACACAACCGATGGCACATACGACATGCACCAAAAGTCCATGTAACTGAGAGCCTGTATTTCTAGTCACAAATATTTTCAAATGATGGTTAGGGCTTTTTCAGTTATTCTCTTCTATAAAAATGTGGGTGGGTCACCACCATTTCCCTAGACATGCTGTTACACAGTTTTCATGATTTGCCCACAAACCGTCAGTAATCAAACCACAGGAGCCTGTAAGGGTCTTACACCTGAATCGATCCAGTGGGCTGTGCTGAGGCATGGGGATCTATTGTCCTGTGCAGGTAAAGCAGAGAAGAGACGGAAGACGCTGCGATACTGACCATTTTAGTAAGAAGTGCTAGCCTATTCGTTGTCGATCCCTGAGACTCAGATGGGCTGACGCATTAGGTTAAATATATATTATAGAACAAAAACCAACACAATACAACAACCATTAATAAACAAGTTATTTCAAAACTATGATTTTTAAACATTTAATTGTTTGGGTTTAACAGATTCGTTTTAAAAAGCACATAGTTGTTACCAAAGAGCCACTATTATTCCAAAGCGGTATTTGTGAGTGCCCTTTCTCACCTACCAGGTTAAATTGTTTTCAACACACACAAAAATAAGAGAGGCTTCCTGATTTAACATTTAAGGTCGATTCTAAATGGTAAAGCCAAGCCCCACCTCTTGTTCCGGAGAGCTTCTACCAATATGAAGAATGCAAGAGGAGAAGACTCAGAGACTTCACAGCAGCGGCGGGTCGGAAGAGGAGTATGACTTTTTTTTTCTTTTTTTTTTTTTAATTCTCCTTGCTTCACTTACCAATAATTTTAACCAACTTGATAACAACTTTAAATCTAAACCTTGTGGTCTCCAACTTTTGGTAGTTTTCAGTCTGTGTTGCTATTATCCTTTTATAATTTCACTTTGACAGTCACAACATAACTAAAAGATCAAGTAAATACCAAGGTACTTTATTTACATAAAGCTTTAAGATGTTTAAAAATGAAACATTTTGCAGACAGACAGGAATATCTAGCAGTTCTTTGTAAAAATCTATACATAAAGGCCATCTACAAATTCATGCATAGATATCACACAGAACACGTTGGTTGTTTGATTAAAAGTCTGGGTTACAGGAACACTTTTGCTTTTTCCCCATGTCTAAACAGAATACATCATTGGTACTAGGAGCAACAATGGTTATGCCGGAGTCTTTCATGTCCTTTTCACCTCCGGTATGCTGGGCTACGTGTGGAAGGAGAAAAGGTCATGCTCACCACATTTATTAGTGATTCATCTTTACAGTTATCTTCCCACGGGTGACAAGGTAAAATCAGCAAAGTGTTAGCACTGAATAAAAATAAAGAAACATAAAAGTCTAAACACAGCTTCAATTTCAAAAGACTATCCCAGCACAGACACAAGAGGAGCCACACACCTACTTGTTATGGCTTCACAAAAAAAAAAAAAAAAAAAATAGATTGTAATAAAAGAATGAAAAAAAAAACAACATAAAGTGAGTTGTCTTAAGAGAGAGCTGGACTGTAGGAATGTAAAAACAAATGAAAAAGAACAGATGAGCTTCAGATGTGGACAGCCTCAACAAAATGCCATCGCCTTCCAAAGCCTCAGTCAAGTCCTCTGGGTTTAACATAACCGGCCAGGGTCAGACCAATAACAAACCACAAAGGGCCTTAGCATGCAATGCTGTTGTAACAAGACAAAGCAAGATTGTGTGTGTTTAATGTGTATCAATTACAAACAATAACAAATGAAAGCAATCTCCCTAATGAGGGACACTTCATCACCCTTACATGTTAAGAACAAATTCCAGAGGTTGGAGACCGAAAAGAAAACAGTGCAACTTCCTTCTGTGAAAGACAGACGTAGCAGCCAGTGAGCTCCAGCTCTGTGGCCACTTAGCGGTGCTAATTCCCATTAAAAAGACTATAAATACAGAGCGTAGGTTTATATACAATAAAATACGAGAATGTAAACCAGAGACCTTGCAGTCCTCCAAATGAAAATGAAACCTTTCTATGTTAGCTTAACCCCTTCATAACCCTTCACAGTGGTGGGTACAAGACGCAAGGTCAAAGGCAGGTGACAAGTCCTTTTGTAGACGGTAATGAGAGCACTTGGCGAATATAGTCAGCCATGTTGTTTCATTCTTTCAACAGTCTGTATTTGTACATAAAATACAGTGAACACACTTCTTTCCATGAATCCTGAGGACCAACTAACCAGCAGCAAAATGCAGCATTTGCCATTTGGCTCACACCCATTTGAGATTGCCCGAGACCTGTTAGGGTGCTTTCACACAGTGCAGTTTTTGGTGCGTTTTTGATGCGTTTTTTGTGCAGGAATGCACAACAATTAATGATGTACATTGTTGCACAAAAAACGCATACAAAAAAACGCATAAAAAACGCACAAAAACCGCACTGTGTGAAAGCACCCTTAATGAAAAGCATCAAGGGTGATGGTTTATTATATGTTAAGGGCATGAAAAGTAGTTCATAATTATTTATTACCGTAATTCAAAAAAATGTCAGCAGTGTCCATGAGATGTATTGTATTTAAAACAAAATCGAATACTTAAATTTCAGACACCCTGCTACGCTTGCTTAGAATTAAAACCACCGCAGTTCTGTTCTCCAGCTCTGGCTCGCTCTTCTCTTGCAATTCTTTTTGTTAAGCCACTAAAATACTTCTCGCGGAAGGAGTTGTGACCTTGGTACTGTAAATACTGTCCATCTTCCAAATGTGCATACTGGTCCTTGTCCTAATTAAAATAATACACAAAAACATCAAGTTAAACACCAAGTTATAACAAGTCTGCAAATACAATATATGTATGGTATACCATGACTTACTCATGGTAAACCATATGCAGTCTATCCCTATGCAGTCATCTTACTGTATAAAGTTTTTCTAATTTTATTAATTAATTTGTATCTAAGTTTTCATGGATTTGTTCTCTGGCTTCCAGACAGCAACTGCAGCAACCAAATGCATCTAAATTGCACGGGGCTAGGGTTAATCCTTAACCTACTCTCAAAGCAACCCCAACTGCACACAAAAACTCCAACCCTAAAGGAATCTCAAATCCTAACTAAAACTCCAACCCAATCTCCAACTCCAAGCCCAGCGTAGAGACGATTTGGTTTTGAAAATTCTGTAAAAAATTCAGTTTAGGGCAAGTCACTGATATTGAAGTCGAATTTAACCAGGACCCAAATCCAAGGCACAACACTAGTTTTGATCCAAGTAAAAGTTTAGTAACGCTATAAACTACCTAGTACCACTAGAGCAGTGTTCCCCAACTCCAGTCCTCAAGACCCACCAACAGGTCATTATGCGGCATCTACGGCACTTTGTAATGCACCTGAGATAGGGGGCCATTCTGGTGGTGTGTCGCACCACAACCGTATGATTCTACACATTTATGACTGTAGGACAGCAAAACTGGGTGCATTACTGCTGGAATAGGTAGACCAAGATAAAGTGGTTTACCTGAGCCTGATTTGTTGTTTGTAGCTAGAAAGCTCCTAATCTATGACCCGCATTAGAACAGGTTCATAAATTCAGGTGCATTCTATGCTACTAAAGCGCGCCAAAAATTGTCGTCTGGGTGACAAAACACATACACGCCCTAAGGGTCCAAAAAACTAACAGGCATGGTAGTAATACACTGGGTGGTATTGAAAGCAGAAGCATTGGATCCAATCGATGTGAAAACACAAATTAAAGATAGAGATACTGCTGTATACATAGATAAGCATATAAAGCTATGCATTTTGGCAGGCTCTATCGTTAGGGGAAATACAACAGAAAATAGAACAAGCTGCATATCTAAAATACAAGTTGCTAGTAGTATAATGTTATACCACCATGTCTGAAGAAGGGAGCTAGTACTCTCGGAAGCTCACCATCAAATATACTCAGTTAGCCTCTAAAACGTATCGCCTGCTATCTTCACTCTTCTATCTAAAATACAGACATGGGAATATTTTTACGGGCCTAAAATAAGCTGGATGTCAGGATCTCCCAAATACAGGGCTCATACCAAGATTTGAATAAATGAACTGACTGAAAACTTCAGGATGAAGGGGTCCTTCCAAATGGCGAGATGACTGAAATATGGTGGCTGCATATGGTCTGGAGGACAGTAATGAAAAGGTTTCTTTGAAACAGGAGAATCACTGATACATGAGGTCAATTTGTAATTGGTATTAAAATGTACAAAATAATAAATTTATGCCCTCATTTCTGTTATTAACTAATCAATCTAAGAACTATACATTTGGTGCTTAGTAAGATAATAATCTATGTCTTGAGGATAGAAAATAAATACCAGGTGTGAGGAGACAGGAACCACTTCATCTAACAATCTGAAGCAGACAGAAATATACAAGATCCCTTGTTTAAAGTTCATATAATTGGGAGCAAACAGTCGCCGAATGGTCCAAAACAAATGCATTCACAAGAACAGATTTTCACTGCTTTAGATTCAAAAGAGCCTCTTAGAACCCGACGGACATAATTCCCTGTTTAGTGGATTAAGGAAAGAGCTGGAAATGAAGTCCAGAATAACAGCTTTATCCTGCAGTCAAATCAACAACTGTGAAATTAGAGAGTGTGAGGGAGGATCACTGCTGGGAGCCAATTCCAAAGTGTGTCTAAAGATTTGGATCTTGACATAAGGCAGAAGAGAGGCTTTCTATACTAAGTGAATGGTTTCCAAACAATGTGGTGCAAACAAATGCTTAAATCTACTGCAGTTAAGTAGTGTAGTCAATTACCAAGAGGGTCATACAAATCTCACTCCTTTCACAGCCAAATTAGGCTCTGGCAAGGCAAAGAGGGTTAATGCCTCTAAGCATACTGGCCCGACAAAAACATATCTGCAGTGCCAAGGAACTCCATGGTATAAGAGATAATGAGAGCAATATTACAGGATTATGGTATATACAATGACTTCAGGTTTCAGAAAAGAATGCCTTTACCCAATCTAATGCTTTACTCCCCATCACCATTATAATCGTTCATTAAAATGTAAATTACAGGAGCAAACACAAGATTTAAAAAAAAAAAAAAAAAAAAAGCCCCACAGATTTGAAACTACTTAACTAGGACGATTTTTGAGCTGCACTGCAATGTATCCGGAGAACGAGCGTGCAAGCATAAAACCAAGGCTTCCACTACACAGATAATAAAACAGCAATAGTTGCCATAATGTGGGATATTCCTGTAGCCATACGCTTTATCTATAAAATGCAGAGCTGCATGAATATAGCCTATAAAGCAGCACACACAGACCTTACAATTCAGCAAGAAGCAACTCTCTGTATCCCTCTGTGCAATCCCCATATGGCACATGACAGATTTTGGATTCCGAGTCAGAATATGTCTGAAATCAGATTCCCATTGATGGCAATGTGAAAGCTGCATCTTAATGCAGACAAGAAATTTAACAACCTGGTTTTTGAATCTGGGTCGCATAAAAAAAAAAACACACTTCCGTCACTTCCTGACGCAGATTTGGGGTGACATATTCCCACTGAAGTAAATGTAAAGCTAAGAATTCATGCCAAACTATTTTGACGTGGTTTTGGACATGGATCCACACTAAAATCTGCACCATGCTCCTTTGGGCTGTCATTGCCCTCAACATCCTCTCCATCTGACCTGTGTAAATCTCCTGCTTTCTGTGTCTCTTATTGAATGGTACACATTTTGATAAACTTTGTAGTTTGGCTGCATCGCCCGCTGTGACAAGAGGCCTAATTGTCTACCCACTATCACTTTTCAATCTTTCCTTCTGCTCACAAATATCCCCCCCCCCCCCCCCCCACTCCCAATTTCACACCTGGTAAGAGTAGCAGGCTTGCTATTTAAGCATGCACCCTAGTCAGTCATGACTTTAGTCAGTCTGTGCAACATCCTTTAAGTGCTACTCCTTAAGTGTATGCAGCATTAATACCAGCATTGAAACCAGAAGTGAACCAAAGGTAACCAAGACCCTTCCCAGCTCCTCACTCAAACAACACCCATTATGCACCTCTCTGCTACAATCATCACTGCCTCCCTAATCATCAAACTCCTTGTCTCACCTCAGACACCCGCGTCGGGCAATGGATTCCATATCTCCCCTTCTGTCTTACCCTCACACCTGACCTCTACTCTTCACCTCTTCCACAACATTAAGACCTTCCTCAAAAAACCCACACAACCACCTTTTTCTCTATCCCACACACACCTCCTCACTCTACCTGCTTCTCCTCGCTGCCGGGGACATATCTCCCAACCCTGGGCCCCCTCAGCGCATCCCCACTGTGGTTTCAGGCATCTCTTACAGACCAAGCAGCACACACTTTATCAACGACATAAACCTCAAAACCATCCCCCTCACCCCTGCAGCACCTATCCCATGTCTGGAGCCCTCTGGAATGCACATTCTGTGTGCAACAAGCTTCCCTTCATCCACGACCTCTTCATCTCACGCAATCTAACCTTCCTTGGATTAACAGAAACTTGGCTGACACCCTCTGACACAACTTCCCCTGCTGCACTCTCCTATGGTGGGCTCCAGTTTACCCACACTCCCCGCCCTGGCAGTAAACATGGCGGAGGTGTCGGCCTTCTTCTGTCAGATACCTGTTCCATTCTCTCCATTCCACCAGTACCTTTCCTCACCCTCCCCTCCTTCGAGGTGCATTCTGTCCGCATCTACTCCCCCCTCCAACCTCCAAGTGGCTGTTGTCTACCGACCCCTGCCACCACCTTCCTTGACCACTTTGCTTCCTGGCTCCTCCACTTTCTTTCCACCGACATCCCCACTATTATCATGGGAGATTTTAACATTCCAATCGATACACCCCACTCCACTACTAACAAACTCCTGTAACTCTCCTCTTCCTTTGGCCTCTCCCAGTGGTCCTCTGAAGCCACTCACACAGACGGTCACACACTGGACCTCATCTTCACCCGCCTTTGCCCCCTATCGAACCTCTCAAACTCTCCTCTCCCTATCTCTGACCACAACCTGCTCACCTTCTCCTCCATAACCACTCCACCTGCCCCAAATCTAGTACACCCACGCAGGAACCTACAAAACCTCAACCCTTGCACTCTCTCTAACTCTCTTTCACCTCCCTCGACCACATCCTCATCTGCTCATCCAGACTCATCCACCACATTCTACAACAACACACTCACCTCCCCTCTTGATGCGGTCGCCCTTCTCATACACAACAGAACCCGCAAAATGAACACACACCTCTGTCACACAAACTCCACCAAACAGCTGAGTCGAGCTTCCAGAATATCCGAACGCTGCTGGAAAAAAAAACCCGCTCCACCGACGACTTCACCTCATATAAAGAATCACTACACACATTTAAATCCGCACTCACCTCAGCCAAACAAGACTTCGTCACGACTCTCATATCCTCCCTGTCCCACAACCCCAGACAACTTTTTAACACCTTCAACTCTCTCCTACGTCCACCAGCACCCCCTCCTCCACCTCTCCTCTCAGCAGATGATTTTGCAACTCACTTCCATAATAAAATAAATCTCATCAGACAAAGCTTCACCCTGCAGTCCCCTCAGCCTACCTCTATTCCTGCAGTGTCCCCACAGCCCACCTCTGCACCTGCTCATGACTATTCCCCTCTAACTTGCTTCTCACCGGTCACTCCTGACAAGCTCTCCTCTTTACTGTCCAAATCGAACCTCACCACCTGTAGTCTTGACCCACTCCCATCCCACCTCATCCCTGACCTTAGTGCTGTTATCATCCCAGCCCTCACCCATCTCTTCAATCTATCATTAACCTCTGGCATCTTCCCTTCCTCATTTAAACATGCTACCATCACCCCCATCCTAAAGAAACCATCTCTTGACCCCTCCTCACTGTCCAACTATCGCCCCATCTCACTGCTTCCATTCGCCTCTAAACTCCTTGAGCAACACGTCCATCTTCAACTGTCCTCCCATCTCTCCACCAACTCTCTCCTTGACCCGCTCCAATCGGGCTTCCGTCCCCACCACTCTACTGAAACCGCCCTAACCAAAGTCACCAACGACCTAGCAACTGCCAAAGCCTCACGCCACTACTCTGTGCTTCTCCTCCTAGACCTTTCCTCTGCCTTTGACACTGTCGACCATTCACTCCTCCTACACATCCTCTCCTCCCTCGGCATCACGGACTTGGCCCTCTCCTGGATATCCTCCTACCTCACTGATCGGACATTCAGCGTTTCTCACTCTCGCTCCTCCTCCTCCCCCCAGCCTCTCTCTGTTGGTGTCCCCCAGGGGTCAGTCCTGGGCCCACTACTCTTTTCTATCTACACTCTTGGTCTGGGTCAGCTCATAGCTTCACACGGCTTTCAATACCACCTGTATGCTGATGACACCCAACTCTACATCTCCGGCCCAGATGTCACCTCTCTTCTCTCCCGGATCCCTGACTGTCTTTCATCCATTTCCTCCTTCTCCTCCCGTCTCCTAAAACTAAACGTGGAGAAAACTGAATTTATTATCTTCCCACCGTCCCACTCTATCCCTCCACCTGATCTCTCTGTCACTGTCAATGGCTACAACCTCTCACCAGCACCACAGGTCCGCTGCCTTGGGATAACCTTTGACTCCAATCTGTCCTTCAAACTACACATCCAAACCCTCACCTCTGCCTGTCACCTCCACCTAAAAAATATTTCCCGTATCCGCTCGTTTCTCAACTCTGAAAGCACAAAAATGCTTGTCCACGCCCTCGTCATCTCCCGCCTCGACTACTGCAACATCCTTCTCTGTGGCCTCCCAGCTAGCACCCTCGCTCCCCTCCAAACCATCCTTAACTCTGCTGCCCGTTGGATTCACCTCTCTCCTTGCTACTCCCCTGCCTCTCCCCTCTGCCGATCCCTTCACTGGCTACCCATTGCCTAGCGAATCCAGTTCAAGCTAGCAACTTCGACCTACAAGGCTCTCCATAACCTCTCCCCTTCATATATCTGCCTTAATCTCTAAATACCCTCACCCTCATGCAACCTCCGCTCCTCACAGGACCTTCTCCTCTGCTCTCCTCTTATCTCCTCACATAACCGTCTCCAAGACTTCTCTTGTGCTTCCCCCATACTTTGGAACTCACTGCCCCAACACCTCAGACTCTCCCCCTCTCTCACCAGCTTCAAAAGCAACCTGAAAACCTACCTCTTCAGGATTGCCAATAACCAACATTAACCGTGTTGCACTGCTCCATCCCACAAACATGTCTGCCTCTCAGCTTCTATCTCTTCACCCCTTCCCTGTAGATTTTAAGCCCTCGTGGACAGGGACCTCTCTCCCTCTGTATCAGTTGTTAGTCACTTATTGTCACTTCGTAATTGTTTGACCAATGTTATTTATGTACCCGCCTGAAATGTACAGCGCCCTGGAATCAAGGGCGCTCCAAAATAAATGATAATAATAATAATAATTTTAAAAAATATCTGAGCTGAAAATCCATGTGAAAATACCTCAAAATCTGCTTCAAATCCACATCTATATAATAAAATTTACATCACGTAAATATTTACCCCAACTGTGGTATTCCTACTTTTTCCTTGGAAGCAAAACTTCTGAGAGAGAATAATTATTTAATGCAAACATATAAATAAAGATTATTATTATTAATACAGCATTCAGGGCCATGTAGACTTCAGTATATTATGGCTCCATACAGCTCATCTGTACAAATACATAATGCAGTCATGTGAATTAGGCTTAAAGTGAACCTCCACCTTACATCATTTGTTTTTTTTTTTTGCTTAACCCTTTTACACCTCCAAGGAAAAAAAATATTACTCATTTTTTCCTCCTCGCCTTCCAAAAGCCATGTTTTTATTTTTCCCCTTATATAGACATTTGAGAGCTTTTATTTTGCGGGACAAGATGTACTTTCCAGTGGTGTTATTTATATTACCATAGAATATACTGGGAAACCGCGAAAAAAATGTGGGGCAAAATGTGAAAAAAAAACGTACTTGCGCCGTGTTTGCGGGAGTTTTGTTTTTGCGGCGTTCAATCTTCGGTCAATACAATGTGTTATGTGTTATTCTACATGTTGATACACAACCGGCAATACCGAACATGTAAGGTTTCTGTTATGTTTTGGTGGCGTAAAAAAAAATCCAAACATTTTCTATATTTGAAATTTGCGGAGCGGCGCCGTTTTGTGCGACCAATACATTTTTTGTACTAACACATAAGGACGTCAGTGAGGGTGCATTTTTTGCGGGCTGAAGTGTACTTTTTATTGCTATCAGTTTTGAATGCATGAGACTTTTTTGATCACTTTTATTCTAATTTTTATAGAACATGAAATGACCCAAAAAACCCCCCACAATTTTGGCGTTTTGAATTTTTTTTCTTCTACGGTGTTCAGCGTACGGGATAAACGATGTTATATTTTAATAGATCAGACTTTTTCAGACACGGCGATACAAAATATGTGTAACTTTTTTATTATTTTATTTTTTTATTTGTAAAATGGCTTTATATACTTTAAAACTTTTTTTTTTTTACTTTAACATTGAGTATCCCTCGGGCGCTTCACCACTAGGAGGTGCGATCATTAATACAGCCTAATGCATTGCATAAACAATGCATTAGGCTGTTCCAAGATGGCGTTTTCCCACTTCCTGCCTGGGGCTGGAAGTGGGGCAAACAAGAACATGGCAGCATGGAAGCCTTCACAAGGCTCCCAGCTGCCATTTAAGCCCATCGGGACACAGCGAACTCATCTCTGATGTACGGTCAGAGAGAAGAACGGTGCACAGCACCGTTTTTCATTCATTTAGGTTATGTTCACACGGCTTAAAATTGGACGTAATTCAGTCCGTAATTACGCGCCGGAGAGCGCAAATTACGGCTGGAATACGTCCCAGTCATTACGGTAATCCACAGTTCTCATAGAGACCTATGGATTACGTCTCCTCTCCCTGCTCAGCGAATCCGCCGCGGGGGGAGATAAGTGACGTGAATTACCAGCGGCGTATACGCGCCGCTGGTAATGAAAGTCTATGGGCCGGCGAGATGCCAGCCCCCCGCCCTCCCGCCCCCATGGTGTAATTGCGGGGCGTAATTACGCCTGCAAATACACCGTGTGAACATAGCTTTAAACAATGCAATTAGCCGCTAACACCCGGCAGCTGTGTAACGGGGGCACGTTACGATCCTGTTACACAACTTCTTAACACCTCCATGACGTACCCATATGTCAAGGTGGGTTAAGGGGCTAACAACCGGTGCCAAAAACTACTATACTAAGAGGATATTCAACCACCATTTTTTTTTCATTTTTAGAAATTGCAAAAAAATAAAAGCAAATTATTTTAATGAGAAATGTTTTTACTGATGAAGTTAAAGTTAAAAAAAAGCATTACCTTCTAATTTGCATTTCTAAATCAAATACTGAAAGAAGTCTCAAAATGTAACTTAGGGCCTCATGTATGAAAACGGTCTAAGTCTAAGACTTTCCTTGTTGCCCATAGCAACCAATAGCAACAAAGAAAGTCTAACAACTAGACAGTTTTCATACATGTCCCCCTTAGTCTGCAGTTATAAGAGCATATTGAGATGTTGGGCTTGCCATTTCAAATAAAACATGGCTCCAACAAGAGAATATGACTAAGGCTGTGTCTACAGTGCAAAGGACAAAAAAAACTGTCTGATTTTTTAAATGAAAAAAAAACATTTGTTTGACGAGTATATTGAACTGATTTTACATAAAAATAACATTTTTTAGTCTGTTTCCATTTTTTGCCATGGATCTGTGCACTATTTTTGGCCCAAACATTTGATTTTTAACACTCCACCCAGTAGTCAATCCCTAATCTTACAGTGGCCATTTAGGTTACATTGTAGCCAGCCTGTCTTTTGTTATTAAAAAAAATATATATATATTTTCGTTTTTATTTATGTCCTTTATTTTTCTAAATCCTTTTAATGCTTAGATACATTTTTTTTGTAAGAAAAGACCAATGGGCCAAATAATGTTATAGCAAAATTGTGCACATGAAAATAGAATGACGAAAAAAATCTATAGATCACATATTTTTATCCACATAGAATTGTTACACACACACATGTATATATATATATATACATATATATATATAATACACATATATATATATAAATATAATATAACACATATATTATACACACACACAATATATATACTACACACAAACATACATACACATATTATATATCACACACACTATATAATATATATTGTATGTATATATAGTATATAATATAGTGTGTTATGTTACATATAGTATTGTAGTGTATATATATGTGTGTGATGTGTAATATGTGTGTGTATATATATATGTTATCAACTATGTGATCTATAGATTATATATAATATATATTATATATAATAACAATATATTAAGATATATAAAATATTGAAAATATATAATATATATATATATATATATATTTATATTGAAGTAACGACACACCCATACAGGTGGGACCTATAATGCATCATAGAGCACTACTGTTTTTTTTTTTCTGGTCGGCTCTATGCAAAATTAGTGCCAAAAACTTTTTAGTCGACTTTTATGCCTTTCCACTGACTTCAATCGGAAACTTTCAGATGGAAATCAGACTGAAGAATGTGATGTTTTTTTTGCAAAACCATCTGATTTGAAACCAGACCTGAAAAAAATCAGTGCCGTGTAGACTACAGTTCTGCTTTTCAGCTAAGGTCTATGGGGATGGCTTACAGTCTGTTTTCAAACAGATTCCGAAATCAGTGTTAAAAGCAGACTAGAAATTGGTTTAACATGTAGAAAAGCCAAATGGAAGTCAGCACTAATTTCTAAACAACTGAAAACAAGATTACAGTGCACTAAAGAGAAGCAATCATGAAGGGTGGATGATTTGATGGAAGTGATATTTGGGGATAAATAATGAATCTGCATTGGCCACAGATGACGGAAGAACTTTTATCTGGATTTGTGCAGGTGAAATTCACAGCGAAATACAGTGGCAGGCAAGTGAATTCAATTTCACAAATATCATCCACATGCTGCAGAATCTTTATAACTGAAACTGACCTGCGATTCAGCAAATCAGGGATGAATCCATGTATATAACCTATGTGGATTTGTCTCGGAAAAATCTGCCAAGTGTGGACATAAAGGACCTTTATAGTGGTCACACTATATGTAGACTGTTTTTCAAAAATAACATTCGAGTTGTCTGCTGCCTCCACTACGGGGAATTACAGAGCTTACTGTATGTGTTATTATTGAGTTCAATTTATGCGGTATGAAAATATACTAAGCAATAAATTGGCACAGAAATTTGGTTTTATGTAATAAAACATTTCAGAAGGTGGATATTCACATTTTTTCTTGTTTTTTTTTTAATTTTATTACATGAATCTGGCAAAAAGAGAATACATAGTCATTCCTCTGTCTTCATACACATCTATATTGATTTTCCCATAGAGCAGTGGGTGAACTATAATTCTCCCTACACTTTAACCCCTTAACGACATCCCACCGTCTTTTGACGGCGGGCATTTCAGGTCGTTCGTCTGCAGCGGCGTCTTTTGACGTCGCTACAGACATCGGAGTTTACGGCGCCCGGGCGCAGCAGCTGCTCTGGGATCAGGGCTGTACTACACAGCCCTGATCCCAGAGCATCCCCTGCAGGCATCGGGCAGCGGAGGAAACCTTCGCAACCCGATGCTTTAACCCTTTGATTGCGGCGGTGCGTTACTGCAACACAATCAAAGGGTTTCCCCTGCTCTGTCGGGTGATCGGAACGCCCGGTCACCCGACAGAGCTCGGGGAACGGCTGCACAGTCAGCTCTGGGGACCTAGCGTGGCCCCAGAGCTGTCTGTGTATGAAGCCAGTGATTAGGACGCACTGTGTGCTGTCCTAATCACTGCCTGTGTCAAACTGACACAGATTAGCATGTATTAGCATATATGAATATGCAAATACATTACTAATTGTAAAAAAAAAAAAAAAAAATGTTACAGTTCTCCCTTCATGGGAGTAAAAAAAAAAAGTACAAAAAACCCCATAAAAAGTGTAAAAAAAAGAATAAAAAAAAATAATAAAATAAAAATATTTAATAAAAAATAATTGTACATAAATTACACGCACAAAAAAACCTACACATATTTGGTGTCCACACGACCGTAATAACCCGTAGAATTAATCTAACAAGTTATTAATTGTGAAATGTGAATGGTGTAAAAAAAAAAAAAAAAAAAAAAAAAAAAATAAAAAATAAAAAAATACTGCAATTATTTATAAGTGTACTTAAACTATTCCCTCATAAAGTACAACTTGTCTCGAATAAAACGAGGCCTCATACAACTGCGTTATTAAAAAAATAAAAAAGTTACAACTGTTTAAACGCAAGGAGGCCAAAACTAAAAAAAATGTTCTGGTCATTAACTACTTTTCAGGCATTCGGCTTAAGGGGTTAATGGTGATTTTCTCAAGGAGAAACTTTACCCACATAGATCTACGTTAAAGGCCTCTCACTCAGCCAGTCAGAACCCTGTTCTGCACTAATGACCCCAAGTTGTGTTCCAAAACTCCTTAATGGGTTGGCTGTAACTTAAAAGATGCTACCTCAAATATGTAATGAGACAGCTTTCCTCCTTTGAGCTCATTTGCATTATATATCTCTCCCCCCTAAAAGTTGCTTCTGGCACAATGTTATAGAGTTAAATAAGACCCTTCAGATGCCATGCAGCTTTATCTGGCAATTTGTTTTGCCTCAAAACAGCTAAAGTTAAGAGTTTGGCAACTTTGCTACATGTATTAATTATTAACTACTGCCTGTTTTTTACAGGTCTTATACCAATTAAGCATCTACACAGTAAGGCTATGTCTCCACTGCAATGCATTTATACCACACAGTGACCACAGTAAAAAATTAAAAACAAAAAAACACAGGATTGTTGTATTTTGTTCAAACTGCCTCACAAAAAACTTAATAAAAAGTGATCAAAGCATCATATGCACCCCATAAGGGTACCAATAAAAACATCAACTCATCCAGCAAAAAACAAGCCCATAATCAGCTCTGTAGACAGAAAAAAAAAATAAGTTACTGCTGTCAGACTATGATGACATAAAAAAGCTATTTTATATAAACTCATTTCTATTGTGTAAAAGTAATAAAACATGAAAAAACTCTATAAAATATATATCATTGCAATTGTACCAAACCACATAGTAAAGTTATCCTGTACGCAAAACGTAAAAATAAAGCCAAAAAAAAAACGTCGGAAAATGCATTCCCCCACCCCCCCCCCCCTTTTTTTATGGCCCAATGCTAAAAAACCAGTCTGTGGCTCCAAAATGCAAAATACCCCCTAAGAATCCATGAGAAAACCACTCTGCCGGGGCCACCTGCGGGACCGCAAGCCGCAGTCCCCCGAGTTACTGTGCGCCTAAAGCGGCCCCTTGTCGCGCTGCCTCCATCACTTGTCACCGGCCACAGCACCCCCATAAGGGAGGGGCCAGACGGGGAAAAATATAAAACCAAAGCGCCACCAACAGCAGGGGCCCTTCGGGGGGGACACCCGCAAACGAGGAGGGGTTGAGGGGACATTTACAATATATGGAGGTGCCTGGAGTGGCAAGGGCGGACACGTGCAATTTACCAGAATTCCGCCCTCACACCCCCCCATTTTTGTAAATGTCCGCCTCAGGCACCTCCCTCCGCTGCAGATTCTCCCACCCACGTCCCCCCCACGATGCTGCTACCCGCCCCGCCGACCGTTAGGCCTAAGTCAAAACCGCACTAAACCCTTAGACCTTTTCGCTTTTTAGGCACGGCGCCGGGGTAAAGTATGGCGTCCCCACGCACAACAATTTGCTTCTGCAGAGAGGGCTACCCCCTCTACAGATACTCGGTGAGCGCAGGAAGGATTCCCCACCAATCCCAACGGGGCGGAGTGACTCAACAACGCTGCGGCCCTGTAGCATGCCCCCAAAAAAACCCGGAGCACGACCGGCGGGAGCCAGGGAAGCATTTTGTCATTTATTTTTTTAATTATCTCTACACCTCTGGGGGCCTAATTCTACCACAACCTCTGGGGGCCAATTTTTACCTACACCTCTGGGGGGTAATTCACCTATAAATCTGGGGGCCCAATTCTACCAACACCTTTCTGAGGGGCCTAACTACCACAGACCTCTGGGCCCCAAATTAAACCACAACCTCCCGGGGGGGCCCCCAATTCTACCTATACCGGGGGGGCCTATTCTACCTAACCTCGGGGGGCCTAATTCACCTAGGGCCCGGGGGGCCTAAATTTTAAACCCACTCTCTGGGGGCCCTAATTTTACCCCCGTCTGCTGGGACCTAATTCTACCCACTCTGCTGGGGGGCCAAAATTTTACCTATCTGCGGGGGCCTAATTTTTACCACTCTCTGGGGGGCCTTTCTACCTACTCTGCGGGGGGCCTAACTACCTACCTGCTGGGGACCTAATTCTACCACGTCGCTGGGGCCTAACTATACGCTGTGGGGGACCCAATTTTACCTACGCGCGGGGGACCCCCCTTCTACCTACTCTGCTGGGGGGCCCAATTCTACCTACGTCGCTGGGGGGCCTAATCCAACTCTCTGGGGACCCCAATTCTACCCACTTCCTGGGGCCCAATTCCACTACTCTCTGGGGGACCTAATTCTACCACGTCTGCTGGGGACCTAATCACCTACGTTGCGGGACCTAATTCTACCTACGTCTGCTGGGCCACCTAAATCTACCTATGTCTGCTGGGGGCCCTAATTCTACCTACGTCAGCTGGGGGACCTAATTCTACCTACGTCTGCTGGGGGACCTAATTCTACCTACGTCTGCTGGGGGACCTAATTCTACCTACACCTGCTGGGGGGCCTAATTCTACCTACGTCTGCTGGGGGGCCTAATTCTACCTACGTCTGCTGGGGGGCCTAATTCTACCTACGTCTGCCGGGGGACCTAATTCTACCTACGTCTGCTGGGGGACCTAATTCTACCTACGTCTGCTGGGGGACCTAATTCTACCTACGTCTGCTGGGGGACCTAATTCTACCTACGTCTGCTGGGCCACCTAAATCTACCTACACCTGCTGGGCCACCTAAATCTACCTACACCTGCTGGGCCACCTAAATCTACCTACACCTGTTGGGCCACCTAAATCTACCTATACCTGCTGGGCCAATAATAAATTGGGTATCACTGTAATTGTATCGACCCACAAAGTAAAACTTTTTTTTAAAACTATATTCCGGCCCTCCAATGGTCTGAGGGACCGTGAACTGGCCCCCGGTCTAAAAAGTTTGAGGACCCCTGGTTTAGCGCACTAGTTTCACATATGGGATATCTCTGAAAACAGCAGAATCTGGGGAATTGATATTGAGTTGCATTTACCTGGTCACATCTACCGTTTTCCAGTGAATAATAAATAAAAGTTTAAAATCTAAAAAAAAAAAAAAGTGAAATTTTGAAATTTCACCTCAATTTTCATTTCTGTGAAATACCTAAAGGAGTAACACACTTCCTAAATGCTTGTTTAAATACTTTAAGGGATCTAGTTTCTTAGATGAAGACATTTATGGGGGTATCCAACATACAGGCCACTGAATGCCACATCAGAACTGGAATGGTCCCTAAAAAAAAAATCTATTTTTGCTAATTTTCTTGAAAATGTGAAAAATGACTACTAAATTTCTAAGCCCCCTAATGTGGTGTTAAAAAACAAACAAAAAAAAATATGCCAACCTACAGTAGACATACGGTGATGCCTTTTATAAACTATTTTGAGTGGAATAACTATCGGTCTTACACGCAGAAATTTTTGAACTTTGAAAATTGCAAATTTTTCCAAATTTTCATGATATTTTTCACAAATAAACCAGGATTGTATGGACTAAAATGTATTACTAACAAAGCACAACGTGTCACGAGAAAACAGTCTCTGAATCACTTGGATAGGTTAAAGTGTCAAATAGTTATTCTCACAAAAAGTGACACATCAGATTTTAAAACTTGGGCTCTGTCAGGAAGGCAAAAACTGGCTTCGGCGGTAAGAGGTTAACACCACAGCTATTTTCAGATTTTTGTTTTATAGTTTTTTTCCTTCTCGCCTTCCAAAAACCATAATGATTTTTTATTTTTCCTTCTACATAGCCATATAAAGACTTGTTTTTTTTGTGGGACAATATGTATGTTTAATGATGCCAGTGACCTACCATATAATATACTGGGAGACACCAAAAATTTCTATGTAGAGCTAAAATGTGGAACACAATTGTGCCACTTTTGTGGGAGTTTTCTTTTTATGAAGTTTTCTGTTTGGTATAAATGACATGTGATCTGTATTCTGCAGTTGGTACTCCACAAAACTTTGTAGAGTTTTCATTATGTTTTAAGTTCTTTTTTTAAATTTGTGCCATTCTCTGAGACCTTTACAACACACTTACTACACTTGTGTGGCCAATGGACTACGGAGTTCTGAACGCTGCTGATAAATAGTCATAATTTATCGGCATCGGGAGCTCACACAGTGGCTTTCGGCAGTGTCACCTCGCCATGCACATCTGCAAAGTTGATCTTAGAATAAGTCTACACCTTCTTTTGCAGTGCTGGAGCACAGAACGGATCTGAAGCATGGCTGAAAATCTGGTGGGAACATCCTTTCAATACTTAATCATGTTCCTCAAAGCATTCCTTAACAATTTTTGCACTTAGTCAGGGTGCAGTATCCCGCTGAAAGAGATAACTTAAATTACCACTGCCATGAGGTGTTCTTGGTACAGGTCACAAATGCCAGGCCCAAATTTTCCCAGCAAAACACTGCTCAGAGCATTACACTGCCTCCACTGGTTTGCCAACTATTATCCAGTTCAATAATGCATACACACACAGGTGCTGGCAAGGTATAAAAGAAAAGATGGGTCACCTTTTACTATTGCTCCATGTCAAGTTCTAATGATAATGTGCCCATTGTGGGTGTACTGAATTGGGGCAGGATGGGCACTTTGACACTAATTTGTTTCCTACAAGAAACAGGCTGTGATGTGCTGTCTCTTGACACTTTTCTATCAAAACCAGGATTCTAAAAAAAAAAAAAAAAAAATTGTGCTTCTTTAGCTTTTCTATGAAACTGGAAAAGATAGGCTAGCCTTCACTACCCATGTGCATCAATAAGGCTTTGGCACTGATGATCCTTTTGCTGGTTCACCATTCTTACATGGACCTTTTTTGGTAGTTTACTAACCATTGCATACTGGGATCTGCAACAAGACCAGCCACTCTGGAGATACTCTGACCCAGTCATCAGAAATTGGCTCTTGTCAAGGTCACTTAGATCCTTAGGCTGAGTGCAAACATAGCATTACTGCATGCAATTTTTTTTTATCGCAGGTGCTTTTGTAGTTAACCCCAATTTGGAACACAATGCAATGCAAGTTAATTGCTTAGAGTTTTTGAGGCAGTTTAAAAGAGCTACATATGAACACAGCCTTACACTCGCCCCAATCTCTCTGAATTGAACACCTCAATTTCAAGTAGTGACTGCTCATTTGCTTCCTTATAAATCCCATGTGGTAAGGGTGCTTTCACACGGTGCGGTTTTGGTGCATTTTTCACTTTCAGTACTAGACAGCAAATAATCTGCCTTCATTACCAGTCAGTTTCTTTCAGTTATCTAAACTGTTTGGAAAGGTGTTACAAGTGAGTGCTCAATTACTGTGTTTAGAATCCATAAGACTTCAAACACAATAATTCATGACTCAATTGTAACACCTTTCCAAACAGCTTAGATAACTGAAAGAAACTGACTGGTAATAAATGCAGTTTAGTTGCTGTGCAGTGCTGCACGTGAAAAAACGTACCAAAACCACACCGTGTAAAAGCACCTTTATAGATGCCATTGTAACAAGACAAAGTTATTAAAGGGATTGCCTCACTACAAAGATTATCTTTCAACATTTAGGGCACAGGTGTCAAGCTGCCGGCCCTCCAGCTGTTGGGAAACAACAACTCCCATCATGCATTTGTATAATCTATAACAGTGGGCATGATGGGAGTTGTAGTTTCCCAACAGCTGGAGGGCCGGCAGTTTGACACCCCTGATTTAGGGTATGTTCACGCGGCGTTTTTGGATCCGAAAATCAGATCCAAAAATGCTGCAGCAACCGGATCCTAAACAGATCCAACACGGATCCACTACACAGCTGCATGTTTGGATCTTTGTTGGCTGCAGCAGGATCGCACCTTATAGTTTATTATAGGGCTCCTGCTGCGTCTTTTGGACCAAGAATTGACATGTCAATTCTTGGGACGGATCCGAAAGACGGAGTGAGACGCACATCGGTGATCACTCGTTTGAATGCCGGTGCGTATTTCTAATAAAAAGCAATGTAATTCACATTGCTATTTATTCTATACGTGTTTAGGTCCAATTGGAGTCTGACAGACCGATCCAAACACGTATCGAAAAGTGTATGTAAACACGCCTTGTGGACATACCCTTAGGGAACAGCAGATGAAGATGTTATCCAAATATATTGTGATGTTTATTTCTCTTTGCTGCGATAAAAGTGATTTTATCAGCTCTAAGTGCATTCAGGTTTCTGTAGGTTACCGAGCTGCCCTGCCCTGCTCTTTGTCTTATTTGATAGCAGGGGATGACATTATCACACAGGTAGGCACCTTCTCTGTCCTGCTCTAACCTACTTTTTGTGGTATGTGATAACAGGGATGATGTCATCATACATGTCGCTCACAGAACTGCTGGCAGTTTGAGTGTTATCTGATCTAAAAAAGGAGACATTTCTTTTGTTTACTTTAGCTCAGAAGCTTCTCTGGACTTTAGATAAACATTTCCTGCTCTCCTATCAGAGTAATTAGCAGACCTTTGAATACAGCGCTCCTATGCTGATCACGGTCATAGAACCACGCACAGCCTGACCAGGAAGAGACAGGATGCATGAGTGAAAGCTGTGTTTGGCTCTGTGAAACTGCGTGGTGAGACAACCCCTTTAACGTCACCTGTCAGGGCTTTTATTGCTATGGTTTATCAGGGGAAGGTTGTGTATATATACATATAATGTATACACACTCACCATCAGCCATAAGATCAAAAACGTATTCCAAGGTGGAGCAAAAGAGAATTACTGTGGTATCTGTAATAGAAATGACCTGTCTCTACAGAGAAAAGATCCAGTGTTGAAACACTCCAGAACAAAGCTTCATCCCAGTGCAACAAAGATATTCAAGATGAAGAGGAAGTCATTCAGAGCTCCGAGTACCCTAAAGCAGAGCGTGCAATGTTAAGTCCTGGTGTCAGTGTGCAAAGTATCTGCAAACCATCTGGTCTGGGAATTAGAAGCACCTGCCTGTTTGCCTGCCAAAGAGCAGTAAGTCATTTGTCTCAGAGCTCCAATCAGGTGCTGTAATACAAACACTTAAAACCACAAAGAGTTGCTTAGCTAAACAGCCAATAATAAAATAACACAACAATAAAATCAAATGCCGACACAGAATATTAAAGTGGGACGAACACACCAACCGCGTGGGGTCCACAAGGGGTTAATGAGAAATAAACTACTGAATGCTGCAGTACAGGCAAAAAAAAAGAGGCTTGATTTAAGGCCTGCACGTGGATGACAAACAAAAAGCAGAGAGAAAATAAACAAGTGCCAAGGGTTTAAAGAGGAGGAAAACACGGCAAACTTCTTGTTTGTGCCAAAGTCAACACTGTTGATCTGCGGAGTAACAAGCACAATTTATTATCTTAATGCTGTGGCTGTTTATCATTCTTGCCCTTGTTTTAGTCTTGTACCGGCTGAGATGTCGCTTGTTGTGCACATCATAGATGTCGGGTGACCTTGTAGTGGGTTCCCTCAAGCTGTGATGTTTTGACAAATCGAGTATAAACTACAGATGGTCAACTTCTTACGTAGTGAACAAGTTAGGAACATAGCCATGTCAGAGATAAAGTACTGCAGAACAAATGGCATGTTGGTGCACTGCTCAGCCAACCTCATATCACTTCCATCTCCACTTGTCAGCAGCTCATAATTGGATCTCTCAAGGAGCCATCACGTGGCTTATTTTAATAACAAAACGTGCAGAGATAAAATTAAGCAATCCTCAGGAACTAGCAGGTGCTCATCTGAGCAAAAACATGAAATAAGCTTAATTAGCCAATTTCAAGCTTGGAATATACTTTAGTGTTTTTGTGAGAAGCAGTATCTTACAATAATACACTATCATGTAGGAGTGTGGAGTTTTGAATTGCCTTTTTGCCCTCCACTAAGCATCTGTATATCATAGATGCCTGAGCTTCTCAGCTCCTTTACCATAATGCCTTGTGATATGCAGATGATTAATGGAGGGCAAAAAGGGAATTCAAAGCTCTACACGCCTATACGGTGCTCTCCCCAAGGAGAGATATTCCCCTTTCTGAGTCACTCATTGCCTCCCACCCAGCCAGCCGGCCAGTATTGCTCTGCTCTACACTGATGAGGGGCAAAAGCCCAAAACAGCTATCTGCAGATGTGCTATACTGGCATAGCTAATATCCCTTTTTGCTCTCTAAAGATTCAGTGAGTAAGAAGCAAATTGAGGATTTGTTATATCCAATAGAGGGCACTTGAGCATCTCAGCTCCTTTCCCATAATGCCTTGTAATGATACACAATAGGATTGTGTTCCAGATTCAACGGTGGTCTGCCGATTGGTTACCCGATTTTTTTTCCACAAATAGGTAGAAAAATGTGGGTTAGGCCGAACAGCCAAAGTAGAAAAACAGACTACAAACATGTGCCTTTTCACAATTCTATGTTTATTTTGGGCATATCTTGCCCTGAAATACTACCCAAAATAAACATCAAACAAGGTTCAATGCAGCTCTCATTGATTCCAGCTCTCATGACGTATATTTGACAAGAGTATTTGCAACGCGTATTTAGAGTCGATTTCACTCAAGTAATTTTAAGTGCCTTGTCAATTCTTGAGGTGTTTACACTAGTGAAATCCCCACAGAAACAATGGTGTAGCATATCTGTGGTACGTAAACGCCCAACACTACGTTTCACACTTTGCAAGAGCACACACTTCAAAATATGCCTCTACTCTTCAAATACACTTCAAAATTACATCATGTGAACATCCTCCAAGAAATAAACCCTCTTTTATCTACAGAATGTGCAAAAAAGCCTGAAGTACCTTTCAGGTGGGCTAAGTGATTACAAGTGGCCGCTCTCTCCCCCACTGTCCCAGCCTAGCGCCTTCGTCTGACTTCATGGACAGCTACTTTGCAGATTCAGCATTGGTGAGAGTAATTTGGATAGCATAGGCTTGTCAATCAAGCTAAAGAACCCAACATTGGAAGGGGAGAATGAAGGGTGGTGAGCAGTTGCCAATGAGCCTCAATGCCCACTTAATTGTGTCAAATAACTGCAAGTGGTTGCCCCCCTCCATTATTCCAGTCCATTGTTTTATTCTTTAGTTTGATTGAGAAGTCTACGCTGAACCTGCAAGGGGGCTGTCCATCAAATGAGATGGGAAGGCGCCACTTGCAATGACAGAGCCTGCCCAAAAGGTATTTCTGGCTTATTTGCATATTATGTAGATAAAAGTGGATTTTCTTCTTACAAGATGCAGGTTTGTAGTCTGGTTTTCTATCTAGGTATCTCGATCATTGTTTTGTGACATCACAGAATACACATACTATATAACAAGTGTTTTAGTTATTTATGATTGGCTGCATTGTGAAATCACAACGGATGACAGCATAACATAACAGGGCAGATTAATCAATAGTCTAACTCTACAACCGTGTAAAGCTAAACTAGACAGCCTTGGTATACGTCTTCACGGCAAGGATTTATAGTCGGTTTTTGACACGGTTTTCCGATTTTGATAACCGCGAAAAACCAACTGTAAATCCTCCCAATATGCCTGAAGTATGCACTGAAAATATGGTATGAGAGCCATGATTACCTGCTGCTGACATATCACACCTTCCCGGCACTTACGCACCGGGGAAAGTGAGAGTCTATGGGAGCCGGCACAGAGTTTTAGAAATACGCACTGCTAGCGCTTAACTGTAAGACACCTGTCGTAGAACATCGTGCGCAGTGCGCACCGCTATGAGCCATGTGAACTCAGACTTTAAGAAATCTTATATAAACTCTGCAAGAAAAGCCACCCAAATTTCATCAGTAAACTGATATTATCTGCTGATTTTCAATCTCCAGCATGTCAATTTACAGCAGATTTGTTGCAGATTTCATCTACTTTAACCCCTTAAGCCGAACACCTGAAAAGTAGTTAATGACCAGAATTTTTTGTTCGTTTTTGCCTCCATGCGTTTCAACAGTTGTAACTTTTTTATTTTTTCAATGACGCAGTTGGATGAAGCCTCGTTTTATTCGAGACAAGTTGTACTTTATGGGGGAATAGTTTAAATTCGCCTATAAATAATTGCAGAATTTTTTATCATTTTTTAAAAAAAAATTTAAAAAATTTTTTTTTTTACACCATTCACATTTCACACTTAACTTGTTAGATTAATTCTACAGGTTATTATGGTCGTGTGGATACCTAATATGTGTAGGTTTTTCTTGTGTGTGTAGTACATGTACAATTATTTTTTATTAAATATTTATTTTTATTTTATTATTTCTTTTTTTATTCATTTTTATCAACAGTTTTTCTGTTTTACTTTTTTTTTTTTTTTTAATCCCGTGAAGGGAGAACTGTTACAATTTTTTTTTTATTTTTTTTTAACACTTAGTAATGTATTAGCATATTCATATATGCAAATACATTCTAATCTGTGTCACTTTGACCCAGGCAGTGATCAGGACACCACACAGTCTGTCCTGGTCACTGGCTTGTTACACAGACACCTCTGGGGCCAATCTAGGTCCCCAGGGCTGACTGTGCAGCCGTTCCCGGGCTTGTCGGGTTCACGGGTTTCCGATCACCCGACAGAGCAGGGAACCTTTTGATTGCGCTGCGGTAATGCACCCGCCGCAATCAAAGGGTTAAAGCACCGGGTTGCGGAGGTTTTCTCCACTCCCCGATGCTTGCAGGGGATGCTCTGGGATCAGGGCTGTGTAGTACAGCCCCGATCTCAGCGCAGCTGAGGTGCCTGGGCGCCGAAACTCCGGTGTCTGCAGCGACGTCTAAAGACGTCGCTGCAGACGAACAACCCGCACCAGGTGACGTCAGCAGCACACTGCTCAAAAGCTCTCTAAACAGAGCAGGAAGTGTCAGACGATTATTAGGCTTAGTGGCCAAAGTGAAAACTGCAGGACTTAAGAATTATTAAAAAAAATACTGAAAGTGATCTGGAAATTAAAAAAAACATAACCAAAAATTCCTACAAAATGTGTTTAACATAAAAATGTGAGTTAAACAATAAGTCATTTTTTGATGACACATTCCCTTTAAGGAGTTAAAACAGGATCCACAACAAGTTTGCAATAATGCCTAGCTGTCCCAGATTCAGCTGTGGAAACACCGTTAATCCACAACAGCACATTTTTAACAAATTCTTTTACTTCGGCCATTTAAATTACAAAACCTGCCCTGGAAATCTGTAGTGGCAAATCTGCAACAAATCTTTGCCAAAATCTACACAATTTGGTCACATTTGTTAAAATGAATGGGATTCCAGTAAATGATCAGTCAGTAATGCTGTACAAGAAATGTAAACTAATATGTGAACACTTGCTGCCAATAAACAGTACTATTAATATTAAAAGTTGTTCACACCTGTTCAAATAAATTACATTCTTAAGCAAAACGGAAAAATTCTTGAAAATATGTCCCCTTTCCAACTCGTGCCCTCCCTAAGCTCTCTCACCTCAAACTCCTTCACCTTTTCCATTGTTATCAGGCGGCGAGATGTGTGGCTGGAAAGCATCTGTTCACAGTTGCTAATAAGTTTCAGGCACGGGTGCCGGGGTACAACCTCGTCCGTATATCTAATAGAAAGAAAGCAGAGCTTGTAAAATCAGCAATGAACCATAAAAAAAATTTGCTTTTTGAGAGCATTTTGCATTCAGTTCAGTATTCAATTGGTAAATGTTAATAAGGATTTACTACTGCCAATACATTAAGCAAAAGGGGAAAAAAAGAAAACAAAATGGCATTGTATGAATTTTGTAGTTGTAGTGTAAACAGACAATAAAAAATACATTACATTTCTGTAAGATGATGGTGAACATGCACATGTTAAATTGAACCTGCTAGGTAATTTTTGCCACCCTAGCAGGATACAGTGGGGAAAAAAGTATTTAGTCATCCACCGATTGTGCAAGTTCTCCCACTTAAAAAGATGAGAGAGGCCTGTAATTAATATCATAGGTCGACCTCAACTATGGGAGACAAAATGAGAAAACAAATCCAGAAAATCACATCGTCTGATTTGGAAAGAATTTATTTGCAAATTATTGTGGAAAATAAGTATTTGGTCACCTACAAACAAGCAAGATTTCTGGCTCTCACAGACCTGTATTTTCTTCTTTAAGAGGCTCCTCTGTCTCCACTCATTACCTGTAGTAATGGCACCTGTTTGAATTTGTTATCAGTATAAAAACTGGAAAAGTCCAAAAGGACATATTGCAGCACATACTTCTAAAGCATTCTGTGCCGATCCCATTTGCTTTCGTTTTCCCCGGTGCACTCAATGAATGCTATGATTTTTACCGCATTAGTGGTGCGTATTGTAGTACAGTTGCGTGCCAAAGTACGCCCTGCAAATACGCAGTGTGACCATACCCTAAAATGTATAACACTTTATCATTTAAAAAAAACCCATTGGTGCGCACACAAAAATAAAAAATTTTTAGGGGTTCATGTTTTTCGTAAAAAAATTATTACTCCTATTAAAACCCCATATAACAGTAAGGCCCTATTTACACACTGTTCCAGTCACAAGCTCCATCATGTGCTATTCCAACTCTGATCATTATGATCATTATGTTTGTTTTAATTATATAGATTCTGCTATTTCTCGGTTTTCTACGTCTCTTATTACCAGAACATGCCGGCAAAAAGACAGCTAGGCTGGGTCAACACAGCACTGGACAAAAAATTGCCCGAAAGTCGACCAGTTTTTGTCCGATGCACAACTGTGGTTTTTGTCACTGTTTTGTCAAAAACCGTGGTCGGTTCTCATTTTTTTTGCTGTTGGCCCATACAATTGATTAAGGGAAACCAACGGCAAAACGCTGCCGTATTTAGGAACATGTTCTTAAATACGCTAGCGCCAGAAAACGATTAAAAAAAAATCCCCCCCTGGGGTAGGATTTTTTTTCCCCCTTAAAAGTCTTGGCTTTTTTCAAATGATCGGATTTTCAGCTTAGAATCCTAAAACAGCCAAAAATACGATTGTTTAGACATAGACATAGCCACATTTTCCCAGACGCTCTTTAACCCCCTTTAAAGGACCCGCCTTTTTGCCCTCCTGCCCAAAAACCCCAAATTTTTGAATCTGACATGTGTCAATTTATTGAGAATAACTTTTTGACATTTTTACTATTCATGTGATTCGAGATTGTTTTCTCGTGACACTTGTGCTTTAAGTTATAAGAAATTTTTATCCATACAATCCTTGTTTGTAAAAAATATAAAAAATTTCATGAAAATTTGGAAAAAAAAAGGATTTAAAATTTGCAAAATTTCTGCTGCAAACAGATAAAAATTTCACCAAAAATATTTATAACACTCTCCCTATGCCACTATGGTTGGGATCATTTTTAAATGTCTTTTTTTTTTTTTTTTCGACATTAGGGGCTTAGAAATTTAGTAGTAATTTCTACTTTTTCAAAAAAATTTTTCAATATAATTTTTTTAGGGACCACCCCGTTCTGGCGGGGGTTTTGGGGGGGCATTTAATCCCCCTAAGTGAGCCACGAAAAAACTAGCCCCCTTTAAAGTTTTTACAACATATTTAGGAAGTTTGATAACCTTTCAATATTTCACAAAATTAAAGCAAAGTGGGGGTGAAATTTCAAATTTCATTTTTTTTGAGATTTTCAATATTTACCATTATTCACTGGAATACGGTAAATGTGACGGGGTAAATCAACTTAATATCAATTTCCCCAGGTTCTGCCGTTTTTTAGGATACCCCTATGGGGCCCTAGTCATTATTTGGCTCACCCAAAAAGCCCCAAATGGGAGGGGCACCTACATACTCTGGGGTCTCATTTTCAAAACAATTTATTTAGGCCCCCATTTTCGGGTTTTGGGGGGACACCCAAAGGGTAAAACTTAAATAAACACCCCCTAAATAGACCCTTTTGGAAAACTACCCCCCTTAATAATAACCAAAGGGGGGCATTGAGTAATGACCCACGGGGATTCCAAATTTTTTTTAGCATAAGGTGTGAAAATTAAAAAAAATTTTTTTTTTCAAAAATCGCAATTTTAGCTTAAATGTTTCATATTACAAAGAACCTGGAAAAAAGAACCCCCAAAACTTTTTTAAACAATTTCTTCCAAGTTCGGCAATACCCCACATGTGGGTGTAAATGCTGTTTGGGCCAGGGCAGGGTATAAGGGGGGGAGCGCTATTTGGCTTTTTCAAACCCCCCAAGTAGCAGAACAGGGGAAACCCTTTCCCGAATCGCCCCGTTTTTGGATTCAACCCCACAGGGTTATCTAGGGGTGACGTGCATTTTGGGTGCACAGGGGTTTTATATTTTTTTTTTGCATTGGCAATGAAAAAGGGGAAAAAAAACCAGTCTCATTGTTTTTTGAGTTTCAATTTTTACAGCATTCGCCCTCAGTGTAAAAGAGTGTTAAATTTACTATGGGGGGCGGGACAATTACAAAGATATAGTTTTTATTTTTGTTTTTTCTTTTTATTTCTTTTACACATGAAAAACGTCTATAAAAAAGCGTTTTTATGTTTCCATTCTGACAGCCATAACTTTTTTTTTTGTGTGTTCAGAGCGTGTATGGGGTTTTTTTTTTTTCGGGATGATTAAGTTTTTTTGGGGCCATTATGTGGTGCATATGAGTTTGTTTCCCTTTTATTTAAGGTTTTTGTGAGATGTTTAACAAAAACAGAATTTGGTAGTTTTTTTTATTTTTATTTTTTATAGCGCACTGTGGTAATATGACATGGTAGCTTTTATAGCAGTCAATAGATTACAAAGATACCCCAAATTTGTATATTTTTTTTTTTTCGCTTTTATACAAAAAAACACTTTTATTCAACCAGGAAAATAGTTTTTTTTCATCGCCATAGTCTGAGACCATAAAATTTTAAATTTTTTCTGGCTTGGACTGTTTTGGGGCTTGTTTTTTGCGGATATTTACTTTTATTAGTATCATTTTTGGGGGGATAAGGCTTTTTGATCCCTTTTTTAAACCCTTTAAAAATGTTTTTTGTGTGTAAAACAATATGACGCTTCTTTGAGGTATCCCTTTTTTTTATTTTTCCGTATCAAGTGTTTAAGGACTTTTTTTTGCGGATGAACTGACATTTTAAATTGGGACAACTTTGGATTTCTGGGGTTTTTGATCGCTTCTTATTCCTTTTATGTGCGGGGATGAACAAAATCTTATTCTGGGATTGTTTTTTTGTTTTTTTTTTTTCGGGTCACCGTACGGGTTAATTTAAAAGACGATTTATAGGGAGGCTTCTCCGCGGCGATACCAAAAAAGGGACTTTTTTTTTATTTTTGATCTTTTTTGGGGGTTCTTTTTTTTAAAGGGGAAAAGGGCGGTGTTTAAAATTTTTTATTTATTTTTTTGTGTTTTTGTTTTTTTGTTTTTCTCTTTTTTTTACTTTTTTTCACATTTTTATTTTTCTTTTCCCCCAAGGGGGTTTGAATAGAGATCTTTAGATCTCTCATCAAAGGAATCAAGCAATTGTTGTTATGACTAGTTCCTATGAAAACTGTCATCACATGCCGGGGCCCTGCCCAAGGGCCCCGGGCATCTGAGTCCAGACAACCCGGGAAGGGATTTTCTGCCCTTCCCGGCTGCTGCAAAGGGGGGGAGCGCACGGATCGTGCGATCCTGCCTGCGCCCCCGACAAACGCAGGAGGAGGATCCCTCTGCTCTCTCTTAGTTATTCGACCCAAAAGTTTGGTAATTAAGGGGTTAACGCCCCCCCCCCCCCCCCCCGGAGGTCCGGGGGGCGGGGGCCCCGCTGCGGGATTTGCGAATATCAGCTACGCCATCGCGGACCGCTTTAGAGTTTCCGCATCCTCGGACTTTCATACTCCCGGTCGTGAAACCCCCCAAAAGACCCGGACTATGGATACGTCTAAGGTCGTTAAGGGGTTAAAAGGGGTTCCTCAAAATAAAGTCTACTGCACAGGTGGTTTCCACTACTGCACAGACTGTCAAAAGAATGAATAATGCCGTTTAATTTTCTTTTTATAGCCTTTGGGGATATTTGGGAGCTCCCATAAAAGTGAATGGGGAGGACAGCTGCGTGCGCCCCCTCATGCATGGGCCCGCTCACAGCTAGCTGAGGCCGGCCCCTGCAGAGACTTTGCTTTGTGGAACACCCCCTTTTAAAGACTGAACCAACTGATGACTTTGTAGTCGTGATGATGAGCCCGGCAAAAAAAAAATTTTAAAATTTTATTATTAAAGCAGCACCCCGCTTGAGATAAGGCCCACACAAATACAGTCTGTGGACTGTTAAGAGGTTTCCAGCAATAAAACGTAATCACTGCAATGAACAGTTCTGCAATATGGCTTCCTCACAGATAACAAGACCTACCATATGAATGCAGTCTCACAACGGGAATCGTCAATGATTACCTTTAGGAAAAATAAATCTGTCCTGATCATGTGATTCTAGATTTGTAAAACCCCCACAGCCCCGGGGCCCCCCCTCCTTGTTTTCATCTGCTCTTCATTTAATTGATTGTTGAACTTTTGGATGAGGCCACACAAGCAGAATAAACCACACCCAAAAAGGGCCCAAAAACCCCACAAGTTTTTTTGATATCATGTTTTCTAACTCCTCCTTTTTAGGTTCTTAAAATATTGGTGCTTTAGAGGGGTCTATTTCTCACATCTGGTGGGCATGTTCCGCGATGCAGGTTTTTTGGACTAAAGTTTCTATGGATAATTGAGTCAGTAACGGGGATTAGATTACAAAAAGACCTTTTAGTGGTGCTTTCGCAGATTATTCCCCTACCCCACATGTCCCAAGCACCACATAATTTTTTAAGCTCTTTTATCCAAACCCTTTATACCCCCATGTGGGGTCAACGAGACACCCCCCATGCCTCATGGTTCAATGAAATGCCTCTATCCACGTTTTGGGGAAAGTCGTGTGGACCACATCAACTCACAAACCCAAAAGGGCCCCCGGTGAGGTGATGACCTTTTGTGGCTCCCCAGACTATGTCAAATCCATAGATATCTAGGAAAGTGCACCCTTCAGATGGGAGTCCGGGTTCACACAGGTTTTGATGGCGGTATATAGCGTCCGAGACCACCTCTTCCTTTACTAAGGGACCCTTGTGTACACTATTTGACGATTCACCGTTATTTTGATTCACGTTTTTCTCCTTTGGTTGGCAACAGTTTTTGTGTTCTCTTTTTTTTGTAAATTGTTAATATTTTGTGAAGGATAAAATTGACCCCCAAGGGTACATTCACATGAATGGGACAAGCAATTACTTTTTTTCCCAGTCTTTTGGCATAAAAAGTGTTTGTTTTTCATCCCCAGCCGGGGAAAGAGCGGGTTGTATTCTTGTTTTAAGAAAAGCTAAATGTAATTGACATAGATAATGTCTTGCGGTTTTCTTTTATCTTTTTTTGTAAAATCCTGCGTACAAAGTTGATTTTATCTTTTAAATCACGTTTGTATTTGTATACTTTTCGATTCGCAATAAAGCGTTTTAAATAAGAAAGAAAAATACTGGTGCTTTAAAAAATAAATTTTCTCACACAAGCCCCCTTTCACTGAGTAAGTTAGCAATCTTGCTGGGAGGAAATGCAAGGGGTTGATAAAAACCCCACTCTTTATGGGGTTTAAAATTGTCATATTTTGGGGTTTGTGTCTTTATACAATAACAATATACGAAAAAAAAATTTTGCTGCAGTTTTTTGATTTTTGTGCAATTCCTTTTGATTTTCATTTCACGACGACAAATCGCAATCCTTTACTCTCACTCAAAGGTAAAGCAGAAATTTTTTAAAACTGTTAACAACTGACTTATCTTTGTGATCTTAAAGGGAACCTGTCTGGTGGTTTTTGCTACCTCATCTGAAAGCAGGATATTATACAGGGACAGAAGCGGGGCATAACAAAAGGGTTTTTACTATGATTTGGAGAAACAATTTAAAAGCAGTGTATATCCTGACTGGACTCCTTTAGATATAGAGGATGTCCTGCTACTATCCACATCGTGATTGTCTTTTTCCCGTACCACTGACAGAGAAACGTAAATCTATGTGGTAGGGTCAGGTTAATTATACAGAGTTCAGCTTATCCTGCTTTCAGATAGGGGGAGCTAAACCCACCCAAAAATTTCCCTTTAAAAACTTTCGTTTGGGGAAAAAAAATATACATATTTAAAAAGTGATAGCTTTTGCTAATCAGAAAAATTATATTTGCTAGATTTCAGAGAACCCTTCACCATGCCAGTTTACGAATGAATGACTGAGGGACAAAATTTTAAAAAAAGTTACACCCAAGACATTTAAAAACATTGGGGGCACAAATTTGTTAAGCCAAGCAATAAAACCAAGGTTGTGGAAGGGTAAAAAAGATGATCCCTTTCATATACGCAGCCGTCGCTGTGGAAATGTGGTATTCCACGTAATGGGTCAAAATCCCGGGTTTGGAAAATTGGTTCAATGACTGGAATGTTCTTATCAGCTTGAATTCCCAGGATTTTCCTCTTCTTAAAATTACCTTTCAGTATGAATACAAAACAAAAAAGAAAAGTGATAGCACTCCATGAATGCTATGATTTTACCATATTTTCAGGATGTACTTCACAATTACCCAAATACGTAGTGTGAACATATCCTAAATAACCATACACTTTTCTTTGAATCAATATTTCATTTATTTAACGTACTCTAAAAATAACTAACTAAAATTTTTATATATAATAATTTTATAAAATTAAATAAATATTATTATATATTTATATATATATTAGATCAGTACTCACAAAAAAAGTACACCCATCACCTTTTTGTAAATATTGTTTTTTATATCTTTTCCAGATATGACCTTTTTAAATATAAAATAAAGTAGTCATGTACGCTTGATAACAGTGTTAATTTGGTTCCTAAAAAATAAACCAACCACAGCCATCTTTCTAAACACCAACAACAAAAGTGAGTACCCCCCTTTTGGAAAAGGGGGACAAATGTGCCCAATTTGCAATTTTCCCTCCGGGGTGTCATGGGGCTCGTTGTGTTACAAGGTCTCAAAAGGAATGGGGAGCAAGGTGTTAAATTTGGGTTCCCGCTCTTATTTTTCCCCAACTTTTCCCAAAAGTTCAACAGGAAAAAACCCTAGGATCGAAAATGAACTGGACCATACTGAAGAGTCATGATCCCCTCCCTTCGGGCCCGGGCCCAGCAGTTTTTCAATAAGATAACCCAAACACACCTCCGGACGAACGAGGGAAAAAGTGTGGACGGGCCCAAGCATTTCCCCAGCCCTAAACCTTTTTAAAAAAATTTGTCCTTTTTAAACTGAGGAGTGTACTCACTTTTTTTTCCACGGTTTACACTGTTGGCCCTTTTCAACGGCTTATTTTGCGGATTGGGCCGTACGGGGAACCCGGATTTGCGCTTCATACGGGCCAAAACCGTGGGAGTCATTAGGGTTAACCCACTCTTTCATAGAAACGGGATTCCGTCGCCCTTTCCCCGCTGGGCGAATCCGCCACGGGGGGAGAAAGTGACATGCACATTATTTACGGCGTTAGCCCCGTAAAACAATGCATTGTCTATGGGGCCGGGGAGCGGCCCCCCCCGCCTCGGCCTCGCCCCCTTTTCCCCCCCTTATTCACGGGGTTTTGGGGGCCAAACCCGCGGGAATAACCGGGAACCCCCCTTATAAAAGCTAAGAGGACTACTTTAATTGTATCAAAGAGCCTTTTCTTCGTTTGTCCAAAAAAAGATATGAAGAAATGCACAAAAACGAGTACTTATTTTTGTAGACTTTGGTCGTTATATTATATATTAGTAAAAAATTTATATAAATAATAAAAAAAACACACACAACTACATACATACACACACTAAAAACTGCAGATGGAACGTGATTGCTGTGGTAATTAAAAGTTTAAACAGTGACGGCTATTTCTTAATCCCCATCTAAAGTAAAGGGAAAAGGGTCAGGAATGGCATGTGACCACTGACTAAAGCTTCTAAATTGCAAAGCAAAAGGAAACTCCAGCACCATTTGCTACTGAGGGAAAAACACAGGGGGGGGTAAGGGGGCAAAAATGGCACAAAGTATAAACGTGAATCTTTATTTTTAATATTACAGCTTAACATTAAGTTCACATGGTGTATTTTGCCACCTATTTTGGCATGTTTATCATGCGGAAATATGGCCAAAACAATGTTTTAACTTTCTCATAGACCCATTTTCTGAAATTCTTTAAAGCATACATCCCTGAAAATAGACTAGGGGGCCAAAATTTTCCTCTGCCACTACAAATTGTTTTCATGTTAAAATTACGTACTAGCAAGCGCGTAATGTCAACAACACAATGAACATCTTGACCGAAAATTACGCCCCAAAAAATATGTCTTATCGCATGTCTGTGTAGATTGTGTCTTTTGCTTGGTCCATCAGGGGAAAATTTCCTCGGGGGCCCCTTATACAACATATTAGTTCACATAACAAATTACCAAAAAACCCCAATTTTAACCCTTGGTGTGTATGATTTATTGAATTTGTATCTTGATGGGACAGGAGTACAGAACCGGCATTTTATTTTTTACAAGGTAAGTTGCCAGTCATTGATGGTGGCGAGAGGGTACTTCCAACTAGGAGATTCTTTACGATTTGTAAAGGAGAGATATCTGGAAACTCCCATTCGTTCTTTTGTTTTTTCTAAAAATATTAGTTGGGGATCGCAGATTTTCATTGGGGGGTGACATAGGCCCCCCAAATGAAAAAAAAACCTAAAACAGAACAAGAAGAAAATGTTCTCAGTTACCCCATACCACAAACATTCTTTACAAATTTTCACCCCCTAGGTCAACTACCAGAAGGCAACGTGGGGTGTAAAAAACCCCAAAAATTTCCCCTCTCATGGGTGAAAATTTACATCCCTGCTGAAATATCATACAGCAAAAATTCCTCCCCGGTTTAATACCACTTCCCCATTCACCCGGATTCTAAGTAAACCCCTTTGGGTTTCAAACCCGAAAGATAACAGGATGCCCATTGTGGTCACTTATAAGCACATGAGGAAAAATGGCTGTTGACCTCCAACCCATAATTCAGAAAAACTAGATTGAATGAAATTTTTCCAGATTTCTCTCTCTCTTTCCTCACAAAACATTACCTGAATTGAAGAAATCTACTTGTTAGAAGTCCCCCTTATTACCATCAGAAATTGGCACAAAATATGCACAACCTGTACTCATGTTCTATCAACAAACACCTATCAAGTCCACCTACAAAAAAACAAACGGGGCTTAAATCATTGAATGTTTTCTGGTGCATGATAAATTGCACAAGGTGCCCTAAGGAAATCTAGGGAATAAACAGAAAGTGCAATCCAGGATGAATCAACTGGACACACAAGAAGAAAGAATCCGTGGATAAAAATTTCTTTCGGCCAAGACACATTATAACAAATTTAAAAGTCTGAATTCTTAAAGGCAATTGTCAGAATGACAGGCAAAGGAAAATCTGGAATAAAAAACCCCCAGTTATTGACACAGGTTTTCCTCCTTTGGGTTTTATGACTCATTACATGGACACACTTCTCACTCCTTTTTTTAAGGTGAAGGGCCCCAATGTGCAGGTTGATGGTGAAGTGGGGCCTCCGAAGTATGCTAAAAGAGAAAGTGAAACCCGGTTGAAGGGGCCCACAGACCCCACAACTTTTTTGGTTTTGGCACCATTACCACAGCCTGGGCTGGGGACGTCCAGTTACAGTTCTCACAATCATATAACAGCAATTTACATTAAGGAATTGTCACTACACACGACAATCTGTTGTTTCTTCTGTCTATATAATTGTGCATTTAAAAAAATTATAATATGGAAAAGTTAATTTTTGTCCCTAATTCAATTCAAATAGAGAAATCCATATATTGTATAGGCTTCTTTCACACAGAGCAATATATTCCAAGCATTTATTTCTTTTAATGTGGATGATTATCGGTTACAGCTAATGAAAACCCAAAATTTAGTTTGTCAGAAAATTAGAATAAATATGAGAGAGATCAATATTGTTGCCTCATGGTGTCCAAAGCAAAGATTTTTAAGCTTAAGTGTCCCCAAATCTGTTTCGGGAAAGGGTACATAATCATGGGGGAAGACTGCTGACTTGACATTGTCCAGAAGACAGTCCGACAAACTCCTAAAGGAGGGTAAGCCACAAAAAGGGATTGCTAAAAAACTGCTGTTCAAGAGTGCTGGATCAAAACATATTAATGGGGAGTTGTGGGAAGGAAAAGGGGTTTGGGAGAGAAGGTGACAAGCAAAAAGGGATGACCGCAGCCCAAAGAATGTCAAAAAAGGCCCTTTAAGAAATTTGGGGGGATTCAAAGGAGTGGGGCTGCGGGTTTGGGTCTGTGCTTTTAAGAGCCACCACACACAGACGTAACCCGGGGCATTTGGGGGCAACTGTCACATTTCCTTTTTCAAGAAACTTAAAGACCCAAGAAATCCGTCCAAAACGTTTATCGGGACAAAGAGAAAACTGGGGCTTTTTTCTCAAATTGGTTCCAAAATCCTGGTTTCAGAGAAAAGTCAATTTTGCATTTTAATTTGGGAAAAATGGTCTCAGGGGTCTGGAGGAAGAGTGGGAAAAAAACCACAATCCAAGTTTTTCTTGAAAATCCATGTGGGGGTTTTCCACAGGGCAGCCCAACAGTGTTTTAGATATCCCGAGTATTCAAGCTTCCCTCTGCTGACAAGCTGTATGGAGATGATGATCTCATTTTCTAACAGGACATGCACCTGCCCATGCAAACTTGTTGACTTAAAAAAACGCCCGGGAAAAAAACTATTATAGAACCCAGACCAAATAATTTCAGGCCCGGGGTTTTTGGGGCCCCTATGAAACAAGCAAAAACTTTCCCCCAAAACCAAATTTGATGCCACAGGTGATGCATACCTGCCCCACTGCAAATTTAGGCAGTTTAAATTTATGCAAAAGGAGTTTTGGAAAAAAGTTTTGAGGGGGAAAAATTTCCCCTTTTTTTTCTTAGGGCCGACATTTTTGGGGATTTCAGTTCATTTTTTAGATCGGTTTTATACACGTTCAAAAATTTTCTGGAAAAATTTTCGAAAAAACGGGTTTCTTTTTTTTTTAGCTTAAGCCCTAATCATCAGGGAAATTTGAAAAAAGCTCTTATAATATAAGTTTTCCCTCTGTTGTAAAAAGGGGTCATACAATATAGGGTTTTTTTCCCCTGGGCTCTTTGATTGAAATTCCAAACATGAATTAACTTTACCATCAAAATTTTAAAATTTTTGGGAAATTTCACTGGTTACAAAAGCATCACTGAGCTGAATTACTTTATTTGTCCTGCTCATAATAGTCACCTAAGAAACCATTTTATGCATAAACCCGCCTCTTTCATGTTACCCGGCCAGGAGGGTCCTGGTGCCTCTTTTCTTTCCACAGACCTAAAAAATGGTCAGTTTTCTATCTAACCCTTTTTCTGCAAGTTTTCCCCTCTCTATATATGCCATTATATATTTAAAAATTTTTTATCCCCGTTTCCCCCTGCAGCTGGTGGGTCAGAAGGGAATTTTTTTTGGGTTTTATTACTCCAACTAATAATCCCAACTGGCAAGGTGCCAATCTCACCAACCACTGTAACTAAGCAATTCCTTTTGAAACTTAGCATTATTAAACACATTACTAGATTTTTACATTAACATGTGGGGAAAATCTAAATATAAAACTGCCTGCAGCAAAAATATTACATTTAAAAATTTTAAAAACACAATTTTATAGAGTGGGCCCCACCACTGTAAACCCCTAAGCTTCCCGAGATCTGAGTTATCATCTTTATGGCCCTTCTATCTGTAAGCTCACTTTTATTGCTTTCACCTCTCTGTTATGCATTTCCCCATGTACAACTTTATTGATGTAAGATCTGTTAAATGTTGTGCTCTTTACTCAGTAATTTATTTGTAAACCTGTCTTATCAAGTGAATTTTAGTCACAAAGTATCAAATTTTCCTCTTTTTAACCACTTCTATAAGGCCTGGTTCACATCTGCATTGAAGGTTCAATTTAGAACCTCCGTTGCAGAGGAGGAACCAGATCCATTTTGCAATGGACATGATTAACGTCTGATGGGGCCCCCTTGACTACAAAATTTGGGGCACTGGGTTTCAACCGGGGGATGTCCCTTTTCTTTTCTATTTTTTTCCCAAAATTCCCAAAAAAAATTCCGTTGCAACAGGGGGGGAAAAGGGGTTTTACCCCCCGACAGAATTTTTTAAACCTCCCCCCCCAAATTATTTTTAATGTTTTGTTTTCGGGGGAAAAAATTTTTTTGGGGGAAAATGGGGATACCAGTTTTTTTCTAAAAGGGGGGCTTTTTGGGTTTTTGCAATTGCAACAAAAGGGGATTTTTTAAAAAGTTGGTTCCCTTTTTATTCAACAAAAAAATTTAAAAAATTTTTAATTTTTGAAATCAGGGAGAACACCCAAAAAGGTGCAAAAAAAAAAGAGCAATTTTTTAAAATAACACAAATAATTTCGGAACAGCTTTTGGGGGTTCTTTTTTCCAGGGGCTCCAGCCAAGGGTTTTAAATTTTAAAAAAAAAAAAAAAAAAAAGAGAAAAAATTTTTAATTATTTTAAAATGAAAATTTTCTTTTTTTTTTATTTATAAAAATATATAATAAAAATTTTAAAACATTTGGGGGCTGAATAAAGAAATATTATATAGAAATCTTTTCAAGAAACACTATTCAGTGGGTTTTTTTACTTTCCCAAGGCTCCCGGAAAGGGAAAAAAAAATATATTGTAACAAATCACTCAAAACTGCAAGAGGGGCAGAAGTAACAGTAAAAAAAATATTTGTATTTGGTAATAAAAAAAAGTTTTTTATTACCGAACATATAACCTTGAAACTTATCAGGTGAAGACACAATGATATTTTTCTTCACCGTATATACCAGTAAAGCCCCCCGGAAATAATAAGCCGAGGGGAAACCCACTTTTTCCCCCCAAAAAAAGGGAAAAATTTTTGACCCCGAGTTTTAAAGCCTGGGTAAAAATTTCCCGCGGCTACTGGTAAAATTTTTTAAAAAAAAAAATGATTTCCAATAAAATTACATAGGGAGTTTAAAGTCCCCCTAGGCAATTTTTAGGGGGATATATGGCCCAAAATGCAGGTTTTAGGGGGCCCAAGGGTATAGGGCCCGGGGGAAAATTGGGGGGGTATTAAAGGGGCCGGCTTTTAAGGGGGGGGGGGGAAGGGGGGATTAAGGGCCCGGCCCGTAGGGGGTATAGGGCCGGCTGAGGGGCATGGAAAAGGGCCTCTTAGGCAGGTTAAAGGCCCGGGTGTAGGGCGGGAAAGGGGCCCCTGTTTGGGAAAGGGGATAAGGCCGGCTGTAGGGGAGGTAAAGGGGGAAGGGGGGAAAAAAGGCAAAATTTAAAAAAAACAAAAAAAAATCAAAAATTAAACCCAGCTCCCCCCCCTGTTTTTGTCTCCCTCGCCGCTCCGCCTCCTCGCTGTTCCCCGGGCCTCCCCGCGTTTCCCCCTGCATCTTCCTGCACAGGCGGGGACGTCTCAGGCCCGCACGCACGTGATGACACACCCTCCGGGCCCGGGAAACTGCGGCGGCCACGAGTCGCTTGCGGCCGCCCGGAACCACTACAGAGCACGGAGCCTCGCTCTGTGCCCGCAGTGGTACCCCCCTTCACCAATGGCTCCGAGGGTCGCATGTAGGTAAGGATTGCGACATGCCCCCCAGCGCAGCCCGGACACTGTGCGTCACCGGCCTTCATTAAATGCGCTCCCTGAGGACCCGCATAAAACTGAAGCGTCCCTGTCGGCGCCCGGGGCCATCGCGGCGCCCGAGCGCCGACAGTGACTCGAGTATAAGCCGAGGTAGAGTTTTTCAGCTCATTTTTTGGGCTGAAAAAACTCGGCTTATACTCGAGTATATACGGTATTTCTTTTAAACTTTTCTGAAAAAGACTCAAATAGACCAATTAAGATCTGAAACAAACATATACATTGGAATGATTTTACTTTGTGAGAATGAGATTTTCTGTGTGTAAAAAGAATAAGATGTGTCACAGGCTGCCATGTTTGTGGCCTTTGTCTTCAGTATCCTGTGCCCATTCTAGACTTGCTTACTTCATATTCTGAGCACCCCTAATCCAAAGGGATTTCTTACTCTCAGCAATAAACCAGAACAAGCACCTAATCCCTTTATCCAGGTCTGTCAAACAATGTTATCTTCTAAAAGCCATTGAAATGAGTGTTTGAATTTAAAATATGGCAACTTGTCTGAGAGAACTTCACGGAAAAAAATAAAATTGCTGCCAAGTTTATAATTAATATAGCAAAGACACATCCTTTACAGTCTCCTGAATAATGGCTTTCAGTTTCTGTCGTATGTATGAGCCTGAATCTACCACCCTGCAAGCGGTGTTCCAACTGTGCAACATCAGCTAAAAATATCTACGATCCAGAGCCGCTTCTCCTGATGCTCCCCACTGATGACATCATGTTCATTGGTTACATAGCTTGTAAGGCCGAAAAAATACAGACGTCCATCCAGTTCAGCCTATTGTGCTATAGTGTTAATCCAGAGGAAGGCAAAACCCCCATGAGGTAGAAGCCAATTGTCCTCATTTTGGGGAAGAAATTCCTTCCCGACTCCAATCTGGAAATCAGAATAAATCCCTTCAACAACCATTCTCCAGAATCGTAGTCACTATAACTTGTTATATTATTACTCTCTAGAAATGTATCCAGACCACTCTCCAGAATCCTAGTCACTATAACTTGTTATATTATTATGCTCTAGAAACACGTCCAAACCCTTTTTGAACTCAGTTAGTGAATTCACCATGAAAAGTTCCTCTGGCAGAGAGCACCACAGCCTCACTGCTCTTACAGTAAAGAATCCCTTTAGGTAACACTACAGCCAATCACTTTCCTTCGTCGTCACATGTCATTCATACAGACACACCGCTAAGGCCTGTGATTGGCTGCAGCATTACGTGACTGATGAATGTGATGTCATCACTCGGAATCATGCAAATCAGTTTCTGGTTTGGATGCTTTCTGTGCCAAAAGTTGCAACAAGGGTAAGCAGCTACTGGTCCAGGGGCAGTTTAATGAACCTAACGTCATCAATGGGGAGCACCAAGAACAGCGACTGCACTGGGTTTCAACAGCGGATTTACTTTTTTTTTTTTTTTTTTTTACTTATTCAAAAGCTTTATTAAAGGTGTAAAATTAAATACAGAAGGTTAAAGGTCATAATAGATAACACAACAATTATTCAAACAGGAGTAATCATAAGCATATGGGTATGTTCATACAGAGTATTTTGAAGTGTATTTTGCACCAACATATGCTTCAAACTATGTTCAGAGCGCTTCTCATTGCTTCCAATTTAAATTTGTGCAATGTGAACATACCTTATGACTGAATTACAAAATGCATTGACATTTTAAGGATGAAAAACAATGCGAGATCTATTGAACAAATTATGAAGATAGAGTGAACATTATAATGAGTCGAATTATATTTTCTTTCATTAAACCAAAACAGAGCAAGATAGAAAATCAAAAAGGGGATGGGGGAGAAAGGGAGGAAAAGCGAGGAAGTTAAGGGCGGAGAAGAGTAGTCCAAGACCCAACACTGAGGGTTATTTATCTAGGGGAATGAGGCTAAAGAAACATTGGTTGTACGCAAAGGGCAGCGACCACTAGAGAAAAGAACCATTCCACAAAAAGCTCAATTTGTGAGCGATTTAAAAAGTGGAGATGACTGAAAAGCCAGCCAGTGATAGCAAGTTCAACCCAGACGATTCATTTGCTCAGGGGTATGAGCTATCAATTCTAACTAATGATAAATGTGGAAAACTCAGGGAACCATTCATCAATCGCTAAGGGGTCAGGAGAGTTACAGTGTCTTGGAAACACTATCTTAGGTTATGCCTACACAGCTCAGGGTTTGCGTGGATTTTCAGTGGATTCAGTATTATGAACCCGCCAAAAATCCAAAGGTACCCTGTGCTGTGTAGGCAGCAGTGAAAAATCCATGCTGTAGTCTATACAGAATGGACTTTTTACTGTTGCTTTAAAAATCCGGCGGAATATGCAACATGTTGTATATTCTGGTGGATTCTGCTCGGATTTGCCGCTGGCTCCATACACTAAATATACGGGGCCGACGGCAAATCCAAAAACCGACTGCGCTTTTAGTGCAAATCAGTGCCAAAAACCGTGGTCCTGCCATGGTCAAGCAATATCAAAATGCCGTCGTTTTTTGTCCACTGCCTGTCAAAAACTGCTGAAAAAACGTCAGTTTTTTGGCGCTTTTTGCCCCTTTTATTTGCAGAGATGCACAGCAATAGATTTACTAAGTACTTCTGCAAATAACACGGCAAAAAATGTGCAGCGCTTTATATTGACTCCAATAGTAAATATTTTGCCCTGCTCAGTCATTTTTTGCAACGTTTCAAAAAACGACCAGCAAATAAAATGAGCAGAAAAAAAAGCCGTTCTGTGGAGACAACAGAACATTTTTACCATATAAGTCTATGGGACTTCTTTTCAGTTGTTTGTTTTTTTTTGAGAAAATAGAAAACGCTGAAAAAAAACAGACGTTTTTGTGTGCAGTGGAGACATAACCTAAGAGGTGTCGCCTTAAGGACTTCTTGTATGCAGGTTTTGTTAAACATGTAGAGAAGAGCAGCTTCTGGGAATTTGGGGATGGGAACCCCCATTTACATTTTTTTTTACTAAATTTGCTAATTCCCGATCAGCAAAATCTTTGGCGTTTTTGTTTTACAAGAACAGACTAACTTTCTCTTTTTTAATTGGAGAAAATGTATTAATGGTGTTATGACAATATCAAGAGAAAAAAAAGTTGTCAATTTTGGTGCACAGGTGTTTAGACATCCCGCAATACCAGCAGACTCAGAAAAATAAATTTCGCCAGAAAATGAATTAAACTGTAGTGGAGGAACTTGTGACTGGCCTAGATTTCAGACTATGGCACCTCTTAATACTTTTGTCAAATATTATTGAGGGCACATAGGTAAAGCTACTATACCAAGTCTGCAGATTTCATACCTGGATTTTTTTTATTTTTTATAAACTGCAATTTTTGGCTTTTTATTTAGTTTTTTTAAGCCAAAAGTAAATCGTAAAAGGACTGTTAACTATAAAGGATGGATTACTAATGCTTCCTTGTTGGATTCACTTTTCGCTTTTGATAAAAAAGAAAAAAAAACACATCAAGAACTGCAATTGCAGTTTTTCAAAATAATGCTGTGTATGAAACTACCCTACATATAAAAATCTACCTTTGTCAGTTATAGGTAAATGACATGACATAAGTAAATCCCTCACATTTTTAGAAATATTATATTAGATCTTTTCATGGGACAACACTGAAAATATAACACTTTGATATAATGTAAAGTAGTCAGTGTGCAGCTTGTATAACAGTGTAAGCTTTGTGTGCCCCTAAAATAACTCAACGCACAGCCATCAATGTCTAAACCGCTGATAACAAAAGTGAGAACACCCCTATGTGAAAATGGACAAATTGTGCCCAATTTGCCATTTTCCCTCCACAGTGTCATGTTAGCACTTGTTAGTGTTAAAAATGTGAATGAGGAACAGGTGTGTTAAATTTGGTGTTATCGCTCTCACACTCTCTCATCACTGAAAGTGCAACATGGTACCTCACTGCAAAGAACTCTCTGAAGATCTGAAAAAAATAATTATTGCTCTACATAAAGATGGCCTAGGCTATAAGAAAAATGCCAACATACTGAAACTGAGGATGGAGGTGGCCAGGAGCATACAGTCGTTTAACAAGACAGGTTCCATTCAGAACAGGTGTCGCCATGGTCGACCAAAATTGAGTACACATGCTTAGAATCATATCCAGAGATGAGTACTGCCAGCATTGCTGCAGAGGTAACAGAAGTGTGGGGAGCAGCCTGTCAGTGCTCAGACCATACGCCGCACAATGCATCAAATTGGTCGGCAAGGCTGTCATCCCAGAAGGAAGCTTCATCTAAAGATCATGCACAAGAAAGCCCACAAACAGTTTGCTGAAGACAAGCAAACTGAGCACATGGATTACTGGAACCATATCCTGTGATCTGATGAGACCAAGATAAACGTATATGGTTCAGATGGTGTCAAGCTTATTTGGCGGCAACCAGGTGAGGAGAAAAGTGTGTCTTGCCTACAGTCAAGCATGGTGGGTGGAGTGTCAAGGTTTGGGGCTACATGAGTGCTGTCGGCTTTAGGGAGTTACACTTTATTGAGGGAACTATGAATGCAAACATGTACTGTGACATACTGAAGCAGAGCATGGTCCCCTCACTCCGGAAACTGGGCCGCAGGGCAGTATTCCAACAAGATAATGACCCTAAACACACCTCCAGCATGAACATTGCCTTGCTAATGAAAATGAGGGTAAAGGTGCTGGAATGACCAAGCAAATCTCCAGACCTAAACCATATTGAGCATCTGTGGGACATCCTCAAAAGGAAAGTGGAGGAGTGCCAGGTCTCTGACATCCACCAGCTCCGTGATGTCGTCTTGAAAAAGTGGAAGATGATTCCAGTGACTACCTATGACGCTCCAGTGAACTCCATACCCAAGAGAGTTAAGGCAGTGCTGGAAATTAATGGTGGCCACATAAGAGATTGACACTTTGGGCACAATTTGTCCATTCTCACTCAGGGGTGTACTCACTTTTGTTGCCAGTTGTTTAGAAATTGATGGCTATGTGTTGAGTTATTTTGATGGCACACCAAATTAACACATTATACAAGCTGTACAGTGGCTACTTTACATGGTATCAAAGTGTCATTTCTTCAGTGTTGTCCCATAAAAAAAATAATATTTACAAAAATGTGATGGGTGTATTCAGTTTTGTGAGATACTGTATGTAAAAAATATGTAAAAAAAAGAAGGAGGTGTTGCTACTTTGCATAGCTCCAGAATATGAAGATTTTAGCAAATGGAAATACCTATGTAGGGTACCACTGACCGGAAGGGTCCTTCCTTTAGAATAGATGGGGTCAGGATGCATGGCACAAAATCCCTTTTAGGGTAGGTTTACACAGCTGATTTTGACAATGTTTTAAATGCCCCTTTTGGTGCGGATTCCGCTCCGAAAACAGTATGAAAACAACTTTAAAAGCCTACAGTTCATTTACATCAACTCCTATGTAAAGCCACATCATCATTCACACGGCGCAGAGTTTTACTCGCTTATTTTCGGCACTGTTCAGAGAGCTGAAAAATAAGGGACATGTCAATTCTTGAGGCACTTTGAACAAGTAAAATATTCATAGTAAAAAATGGATAGCTTTAAACAACATGGAAAACAAATCACACATAGCGTGGAATGTTTTTGACGCTGTTTTGGACTTGCATTCACGCCCAAAGAACGTCCAGGCTCAAAATCTGAATGTAAAAATAAAAACCACATAAAAAACTATGTCGACAAACGTGCATCTCTAAAACCTCATCAAATTGTCATCAAAAACTCATCTGAAAACTGCAAAATATGAGGCATTTTTCAGAAGAGTATTTGGAGGGGATATGGACACTAAAAAAATAAGTGTCCAAATCGCGTGGACATCCCCAAAGAGTTATTAGCAGCATTAGCTGACAGAACTTGTGAAATGCTTCTATGCCCTCCAAAGGATCAACTGGCTAGATTTTTCACTTCGTTTGAAAAGTCACCTGAAAGTACAGGTATTGTGTGCACATTAAAGGGGTTTTGCCACGAAGTAAAATTGATGTGGGAAGCTTGCAAATGAAATAAACATTTTCACCATTCATTATTATTAAAAATTCTGGACCGTTTTTGTCTTAGCTGCTCCTTTAGTGATCCATTGTTTATAGCTCGTCTCCAGGGGGAAACGACCAGAGCCGAGAGCTTTTCAGTCCTGGTCGCACATGCACAGACATCACCTCTCCTCTCAGGCAGCTACTGAGTGTTCAAACCTGTGCTGTCATTCTACTCCCGTCCTCTGTACTCTTTAGTAATTAGTCAAACAGTGCAAATAAATAAAAAAAAAGAAGTCTCAATAAGGTATGTGCATTGATAAAGAGAAAAAAAAATCCACTGGTTTGGTCCCTGCAGGGATCTGAACCTAGGACCCTTGTGCCTGGAGGCAAAAACTTTACCTCTCAGCTACTCACAATGCTTTACATAAACAGACCTTTGACTAGAGAGGAAAGGCATGGTGATGTCATCCTGCTGGATCACATGATATGCAATTCAAACCACACACGCCCCCTTCTGAGCACATAGATCTGAAGAGCTGGATGCATGAGGTATGAAATGAGATTGTGGCAAAACCCCTTTAAGAAATAATTCTAACCCTTACATGACATGTATCTGGCATTTTTTCTAGTTTTCTCCTTCTACAGTCCACTGTTGGTTTTCCATATGCACAGCTTCAGAGTGGTGGTGATTAGGTGCTATGATGTCTCCCATATGCAATGTAAAAATTTTGAAGAAGGGATCCTGCTCCTCCAACTCTGTAGCACAGGCTCAGAAGCAGCATATTACAGAGCAGTATTAGGCAGTGAAAACCGTGAATTAAGCACAGGGGTGAAATAACACTGCTAGATGGTGATGCTATTTCTCTGCATTTCGGGAAAGGATTAAAGTACAGTGTGCATTTAAATATGCAAAAATGTGAAAGTCTTTTAGGAAATTACAGAGAACTGCAATAAATTCACTCATTTTTACAGTACCGAAAAGAATGGTGGAAATCCTAAAACATGTACATGACTTGCAATGATATTGCCTTGGCTAATCACTTATAATGATACCAAATAAAATAATGGATTAAATGTTTGTCCCTTATATGTCAGCAATGGAAAGTTTATATGTAAAGTATTGGATGTTTGCTTATTTCTTTACGCTCTATTTATTCTTAACACAAAGAAGATCTATTCGTTTTATTTTTATTTATTTTAAGAAGAAAAACACACATGTCAGCTTATACCGCAGAATTTGTTAGTGTTTACTCATCAGGATGTAAACTGATAATCGTACATTTCAGGTGATCAAAGATTTAACATAAAAGGAAAACCTGGTGTTGACATGAATACAACAGCTATTTTCAACACTTAAAAGAAACTCAAGTTTTATGCTAAGTGAGCAACCCTCACTGATCTAATCCTAAAGTGTATGTACATTTAAAGAGAAACTGCACCTAAAATTAAAATAACCTGCAATAGCCTTAACGTTTAAAATTATTTAAAAAATATGTCTATTTGTTCCTTGAAAAATGCTGCCACAACAAGAGGTATGTAAACTTCATGGAGTCTGGGGTGGTAGTTTTTCCTTACAGGGGTTTTGCCATCTGACAAAATCCCTTCAGAGGCCAGCTCTTAGAGACTTATGCTTCTCTCCCTTTTTAAGACTTTGGGAGTTTAAATATAGCTGTGCACACTGACACAGCTATATTCAGAACTCCCATAGAAATGAACAGGGAGAACTGCGCAAGCACAGCATCTCCTCATTCTCTGCGGCTGGCTCGCAGCGAGCTATGAGCAGGCCTAAGAAAGGATTTTGCAAAATGGAAAACCCCTTTAAAAGGGGAGCACCATAAAGCTTTAGGTAGACTTAGAGGCTATGTAATGCTCTCAGGGATATCAAATATGCATATAGGCTCTATAGAAGAGAACTAGGTCTCTGGAACTCTCTTGTGGAAGAGTTACAGGAATCGATTAAATTCCCCTGTCATGTTTCAAGAGCTATTAAAGAGCTTAATAGGTTAGAGGTGGATATAAGGGAAGGGACTTCAAATAGGTGGCACAAGAGACCAAACCCTATTCCTTACAGACTGTTTGCATATCTCCAGGAGTACATATCCATACAGTGTTATATCTCTACTAATAGAGATGTAGAAGATTTGATACTACAACAAACCTGGCCGATTATGCAATTAACCCCTCACATGCAAAAAGGAGTGGCCATAAAGCTTCTTACTCAGTCTTCACAGATACAAATTTAAAGGGTTTCCCAAGAAGTAAGTTCCTCACCTAACAGGCTGATACTCCCCTCTTGAGGCTTGAAAAAGGGGCGTTGTGTTTGTGTTTAAAAAAACAAGTACCTCCGCTGTGATGTCATCACTCCACCTCTCATGCACGTTCCTGATAGTCTCTTTAATTGCGCAAACATTGTTTTGCTAATCCACAGAGGAGAATGGTATTGTGCACAAGCTATATGCGTTTTATTTCTCCCTCTTATATGCTCAGGAGAGAAGTTAAGCTCAGCAGGCAGCGTCTTTGATTCCTTCAAGAAGTGTTAGAGGGAGGGTAGCTGAGCAGAGATGCCAGGGAGCGTCTACATTACAACCAGTGGATTCTCTATACAAAAGACACAAGATCTTTCTCCCCAGTCCCTTCAAAGCTGGTTCATGTTCCCTGCCATTAGATAAGAAGTGCAGATCAGCAAGCGTGGCTAGATCGGCTCCTGGTCATGTCTAATGTAAACTGTCAGGAAACCAAGGGCATCTTAGTCAGGCTGTAGATCTCAGAGGCTTTACTTTTTTTGATGTCATATATTTAGAAAAGTGATTAAATACCCATTTTGGAGGATCCCACGTCAACATTACATCGTCGCAAAACCCCTTTAACTTGAAAAAAAACAAACAAACTTTGAACAGAACATTTGTAACCAGAGGACAACACAATGCAAAATCACATAAAAAAACCTCTCATCATAGACCATACTGACTTCTAGGATGAAAGGAATCTACAAAGCATGCAAATTGTTTTTTGCAGAAATCTGACCCAATACAATGCTTCTTTGCTTAGAATGTTTTAAAAGTTTTTAGGTAATAGAATACAATGTAAAGTGCTACGGGGGATTTACATAGATACTTTATCTACTAGAAATTAGTGGTGGTCCAACATCACAAGCTTCACATGTGTGAGCTTCTGCCCATTTTAGATTACATAGTTCCTCCTCAGCAAAGCTGACTTTACGGATATAGTTTGTACTATTGGTTGCACTCCTGCTGGCAGAACAGTGGCAACATCAAACTTTCCTTGCTGCAGACGAAACATAAACCACAGCGTACAACATTATGATTGTATCTGTGTGAGCCCAGTAGCTATGGCCGCACACCCTGCACAAAGGTTACAACTACAAGAATGTTAGAAATTCAGACACAACAATGATTCCACAAGAGATTATACAAATCATCTTCCTAGCCTGATGCTATCTTTGATATAGAAATGGTTATTGCTTCTCATTAAAACATTGCCCGTCACTCATCGCTACTGTGTATATCATTCTCTGAAAACACTGGAATAAGATATGCACAGAAAAAGGGAGAATTTAGCAAAATGGACTAAAGGTATAAAGAAAAAAAAAACTCCAAACCACCACTTTAGCCCTCAACTTAAAATTATATAAAAACTATATATAACCTCTATAAAAATGTCTATAACGGAAAGGTGGCAATCAGAAAACTTGCTGTAGGATCACTTTTTGTTATTGGGGGGAAAGAAAAAAAAAACTAGAAAAGAATTTAATATAAAACTAATTCCACTTAAAAAATTACATAAAAATAAAGAAAAAATGGTGACGAAAGTAGCAAAGTAACAGAGAGAAAGAAGGCATTGCAGATTCCAAACCCATATGCCCTAAATAACACAAAAAATGTGACGCAAACAGCCACAAACTAACTAGGAACCAGCATTAAAGGACAGTGGACAGTCATTAACAGATTAAAACTGGGATCTCCAACTATGTATAAGCCTTAATTACAACATGACAAAACGCAAAGTAAATTATATTACAGAGCTTTTTGATTTCTTACCATTATATTTCTTACCTGTTTATTTTTTCTGTGAATAGGAATATAGCCATTTACACTGAGAGGCTGAGAAATCAAAAATCAGTCACACCGACATCTTATGGTTTCCTTTAACTACATCCACTATATATGCTAAATCTGTATACAAAATGTTTCTTTATCACGTTTATTGTATTGTGTGAGTTTAGGTAAAATGTAACAGTCTGGCATCCAGGGTACTTAGGCCGAGTTCACACGGCTTATTCACGGCGTAATTGTGCTCCGGAGCGGGGGGCCAGCCCCATAGATATTCATTATCCATGGAGCGTATACCACCGTGAATAATTGACATGTCACTTTCTCCCCGCCCGGCTTATTTGCAGAGCGGGGAGAGGAGACGGAATCCATAGTTCTCTATGAGGACTGTGGATTACCATAATGACAGGAATGGATTTCAGCCGTAATTCGCGCAGTACGGCGTGAATGACGGACTGAAATCTGTCCCAAAATAAGCCGTGTGAACATTGCCTTATACTACTCACAAAAAGTTAGGGGTATTTGGCTTTTGGCTGAAATTTCAGGATGAAGATAAAATTTCTTGAACATTTTTTTTAACAAACTAAATAAGACCATCTCTTAACTTTAGAAAACATATGTCCAACTGTTCAATGTTTCAATACATTTTGTACAACCTGCTGATCTCTAACAAGGAGCTTAATGGCAAAATTCACAACAGGTGTTTGATCCCTGAATCGCCCAATATATTCATGGAATAAATTTTAATTGGGATTTAAACAGTCCTCTTCATCATGCTGTTCACATTTTGACATCATGAGACCAAGACAACACCTTATAATTGATCAACAGTACCTCATCATTGCTAGGCTTTAAGCAGGATGTTCTCAGATGAAAGTGGCCACCGAACTCAGAGTGTCATCAGCGGTTGCAACAGAAATACAGAGAGACGTCACCATTTTTCTCTGATGCATTAGGCTTTATTTGTATGGAATTTTTGAAGTGGAATTAGTTTTATATTATCAGTAAAACTATAAAAATAAAAAAAGAAATCCTTTTCTAGTTTTTTTCCCCAATAACAAATGAGTTTCTGATTGTCACCTTTCTGTTATAGACATTTTATATAGGTTATATATAGTTTTTATATATATTTTTAAGGTTGTCACAGATGGGGGTAAAGGGGTGGTTTGAAGTTTTTTTCTTTAGACCTTTAGTCCATTTTGCTAAATTTCTTTTTTTCCGTGCAAATCTTATTACACAGAAAAGCAAAGAAGTGGATGTCCTTTGGCTACATCACACACAGATGACCGCTTCATTGTAAACAATGCCCTGTGGAACTGGATGATGAATGCCACATAAGTCCAGGCACATTTAAGGGAGGTGAGAGGCAACCAAGTGTCACGTCAGACCATTTGTAACTGTTTACATCAGTATTGTCTGTGTGCTAGACAACCAGCAAGGGTACCTGACCGGTATCTGACCTAGCTGATACATAGGGCTCTCACAGACATCTCCAGCATCATTGGTGGCCATCATTTCTGCTCAGAGTGGATCAACCTTTATCACTGAACAGCACTGAGGACCACTGGTCCCTTGCCCAGCATAGATGTTCCGTGGCCCATGCATGACTATGATGCCTGTGCCTGGTGGTGTGGTCAGGTGTCCTTTACGGTCGTCTAGTACGCAGACCATACTCATGTAAACCATTACAAATGGTCTGACATGCCACTTGGTTGTCTCTCAAGTCCCTTAAACATGGCTGGAGTTGTGTGGCATTCATCACCCAGTTCCACAGGGGATTTTTTTTTACAATGAAGAGGTCATTAGTGTGTGATGTAGCCAAAGGATGTTCACTTCTTTGCCTTTCTGTGACTCTTCCAGTCTCTCCGTTGCAACCTGCTGATCATACTCTGTGACACTCTAAGCTCAGTGGCCACTTCCATCTGAGAACATCCTGCTTGAAGCCTCGCAATGGCGAGGTGCTATTGATCAATTTTAAGGTGTTGTCTAGGTCTCATGATGTCAAAATGTGAACAACATGACGAGGAGGACTGTTTAAATCCCAGTTCTAATTGACCCCCTAAATTTATTTGGCGATTTCGGGATCAAACACTTCTTGTGAATTTTGCCATTAAGCTCCTTGTTAGAGATCAGCAAGTTGTGCAAAAAGTACTAAAACATTGAACAGTTGGACATGTGCATTCTACAGTTAAGTGTTGGTTTCATAAAAAAAAAAAAAAAATGTAAAGACATTTTTTGTTCATCCTGAAATTTCAATCAAAACCCAAATATCCCTAACTTTTTTTTTTTGAGCACTTTAGCTCACAGAGGACTAACACTGGATTTAATCAGCGCAGCAATTTTTTCACTGCTCTTTTTTTCTTCCTGCCTTCCAAGAGTCATAACATTTTTATTTTTCCTTCTACCTAGAAGAGCTTTTATTTTTGCAAGACAAGATTTTTTTTTAATGTTGTCATTTACTGTACTATATAAAGCACTAGGTAACCAAAAAACTAATTCTATGAGTGGTGGAACGTAAAAAAAAAATGCAACTGTGCTGTTTTTGCGGGGGTTTTGTTTTTATGGCATTCACTGTTTGATAAAAATGACATGTTATCTATATACTGCAGGTCAGTACAATTTGGGTGATACCAAATTGATAAGAGTTTTCACTGCAGTGCCATGACTTGTTTTTCAATATATGCAGGCTGAAGTGTAGTTTTTATCGGTACCATTTTGGGATACATGCAAATTTGATTACTTTTTATTCCAATTTTTTTTTGCCATGCAAAATTTATTTTTCTACAGTGTTAGTCGTATGAGATAAATGAGGTTATATTTTAATATATCAGACTTTTACAGACAAGGCAATACCAATTATGTGCAAACTTTTTTTTTCATTTGTAAAATGGCAACGGGAGCGTTTTGAGCTTTTAATATATATATATATATTTTTAGTTAGTATTTAGTACCCCTATCACCCTTAATTCAGAGGTACTGCCATATACAGACATTAAACTGACCTCTTATTACACCCTGCCTTAGTTGTTCAAACATGGCAGCTAAAAAGGCCCTCATTAGAAATTTGGCTGCCATAGTAACCAAATGGCACCATGTGATTGCGTTGTGTGGTAGGTGATCGTGTGGGAGGCAATAGACCACAGCCCCATGTTCTAATCATTTAGACACCGCAGTTGGTGTCACCACGACATCTCAATGTTTAAAGGGGTTGTCTCACTCCATTGACTCATCTTACCTCAGTCCTGTTTTCTTAGTTTCATTTTGAATTCAGGGGTGTGTTTACTGGCTTCTACTAGGCTGCAGTAGAAGCCAGGTCTGTAGCTATAGCAACCAGTGCTGGCAGCCTATCAGGCGAGATCAAACAGGTCTGTAGCTATAGTGACCTGAGGAGCTGATGCAGCCAATACAAGAGAAGATATCTAGGAATAGGTAGGACACTGTTAATGGACATATATTGCAAAGTGACTTGTTTTTGCAAGATCTTTAACAAAAAAGCATTCCTTGTGGTGAGACAACCCCTTTAAGTGGATAGGATCAGAATAGTTAACACTATCAGTATCCAACAGCCGGCACCACTAGAGTGTCGAGCAGGCTCAGCGAGTGAGCCCTGCTCCATACACCTTTCATGCTGTTTGAACAGAAGTACGTCCATTTACATGAAGTGGTTCAACACCAGAAATGTTGGATTCTGTTGTATTTGGCACAAAGTAACAGTCAATAGCATACATAGCACACAAATACGTGGTCACCGAGTTACTTTAAAAAGACTATCTATAACAGCACATCACCATGCAACATTAAAGGACTTACTCTGGCCTGTACACAGGTAACCAGTAGACCAACCTCCCTCCGACAACGAGGAATCCAGCTGCAAAGTTCAACAGGTCTAAAAACATATCGCTTAAGTGGTAAGTGAGCTGGACAGGAACATGATTTTCTGGACTGTAAGGAAAAGAAAACCAGTACATTACGCATATTCCCAGCCATAATTGAAATTTTAATCTTTTAATCTGAACACAAGTTTATAAAAAACACAAAATACGAAGCATTTCACCTTACAGTACTTGTCCAATAAACTCACATAGATAAAACAATAAAAGAAATTATTTCTATTTATTCTATGGGGGCAGCAATCTTCTACAGAGTCGCTGTGCACCGAGCTTTAAACAACAGTTCTATAGATGTGCAGAATAGGGACGGAAGCCATAACAACAACTGTGCAAGTGCAGTGAGAAGATGTGAACTGTATGGGAGGTATGTATGAAAAGGTCTGGGTCTAAGACTTTCTTTGTTGCCCATTGCAACCAATCAGAGTTCCCCTTTGATTTTTTCAGAAAACTGTCCAGGTGTAAGACTTTCTTTGTTACTCATAGCAACCAATTAGTGCTCCCCTTTCATTTCAAATAGTGCTCTGAAAAAATGAAAGGCAAGCCTTGACTGATTTCTTGGGCAACAAAGTTTTTGACAGTTTTCATACACGAGGCCCTATGTGGTTATCAACTGGAAGTCAGAGAGGACAAACACAGTATGGAACGTATGGCTCACTGTAGCATGATACAGCCATGCGCCCCATACTGTGTTTGTCCTTTTTTGCCATCACTCACGCCTACCAACTTGATGAGGTAGCGGTAGGTACCGAAACATGTCAGGACTCTAGAGAATGTGGGATTATTGTATGTAAGTTTGGTATTTGTATTTTGATGGTTAGGGTAACATAGGGATTGGACTTAGGGTCAGGCTCCAGATGGAGTCATCCTTATCAGGACGTTTCCCTGTATATTAGGTGGTAAGCTAAGGACCAGGATCTAACTAAAGGCGTAATAGGGTAATTATCTAAGAATACTCTATGTGAGCCTATTAGACCTTTAATGCATTTCTCTATCCACCACCAATCAATTTTTCCCTATGTAATACATTTAATAACTAACCCTGCAATTTGACTTGTATGGTGGCTATGTACTACATTACTTTGGGTTTCGGCTATTTAGAATAATACTATTGGAAGAAAATAATTTTTCTCTACTTTTATATTATCTAAATAAAGGTTATATTTTAAATTATTTACTTTACTTTCCAAATATTGTGTGCCAGATGTTTTAAGGTGTTTTGGAAATTTACAAGTTCTTAAATCTATATTTTGTGGGTAATTTAATACGAACTGTGGTGGGTAATAATTTGAAGGGGTCAGAGGAACTGTGGCTGGTAAAAATGTTAGGGGTTAGAGGAACTGTAGCTGGCAATAATTTGTGGGGTGAAAGGAAATGCAGCAGGCAATAATTAGGGGCAATGGAGAAATGTGACAGGTAATTATTAGGGGGCAGAGCCAATGTGGGCCTGATAATAATTATGGGGTTGTGAAATTGTGATAGGCAATAATTAGAGGGCAGGGGCACTGTGGCAAGCCTTATTCGGGGGCTGGGGCACGTGTCAAACAATAATTTGGGGCAGAGACAATGTGGAAGGCAATTGGGAGCAAAGAGAAACTGTGGCAGGTAATTATTATGGGGCAAGGGCACTGAGGCTGGCAATAATTGGTGTGACGGGGCACTGTGGCTGGCAATAATTAGTGGGCAGGGGCACAGTGACTGGAAATAGAGGCACTGTAGATGACAACAATTATGTTGGTGGGGCACTGTGGCTAGTAACAATTAAGTGGGCGGGAACACTGGTTAGCAATAATTAGGTGGGAGGGGCACTGTGGCTAGCAATAATTAGGTGGGTGGGGACACTGTGGCTAGCAATAATTAGTGGGCAGGGGCACAGTGACTGGAAATAGAGGCACTGTAGATGACAACAATTATGTTGGTGGAGGCACTGTGGCTAGTTTCATAGTTTGTAAGGCCGAAAAAAGACAAGACGTCCATCCAGTTCAGCCTGTTGTGCTAAGGTGTTGATCCAGAGGAAGGCAAAAAACCCCAATGGGGTAGAAGCCAATTGTCCTCATTTTAGGGAAAAATTCCTTCCCGACTCCAATCTGGCAATCGGAAAAATCCCTGGATCAATGACCCCTTTCCAGAATCCTAGTGACTATAACTTGTTAAATTATTACGCTCCAGAAATGCATCCAAACCCTTTTTGAACTCTGTTATTGAATTCAGTGGGCGGGGACACTGTGGCTAGCAATAATAACGTGGGAGGGGCACTGTGGCTAGCAATAATTAGGTGGGTGGGGACACTGGCTAGCAATAATTAGGTGGGCGTGGACACTGTGGCTTGCAATAATTAGGTGGGTGGTGACACTGTGGCTAGCAATAATTAGGTGGGCGGGGACACTGTGGCTAGCAATAATAATGTGGGAGGGGCACTGTGGCTAGCAATAATTAGGTGGGTGGGGACACTGTGGCTAGCAATAATTAGGTGGGTGGGGACACTGGCTAGCAATAATTAGGTGGGCGTGGACACTGTGGCTAGCAATAATTAGGTGGGTGGGGACACTGTGGCTAGCAATAATTAGGTGGGTGGGGACACTGTGGCTAGCAATAATTCGGTGGGTGGGGACACTATGGTTAGCAATAATTAGGTGACAAGGAGAACTGTGGCTACTTATACTGAAGAGTCAAAGGTCGGGTCACTGTGGCAAGCAATGATTGGGGAGGTGGAGGCACTGTGGCAAGCAATAATTGAAAGCAAAGTGGAGCGCTGTGGCAGGCAGTTAGTAGGGGACATGGCACTTTATTTAGCAGGGGCACGGTGGCTGGCAATTATTGAGGGAAATCTGTGGTTGGTAATTATAAGTGTACTTGTGGCCTGCCTGACACTCATGGGAGACACCTGTTGCTGAACATTTTGTGGAGGCACCTGTGACTACTCTCTGTCACTTGTTACTGCAAACCTTCTATTACTACACCCTCGTAGGCACAGCACAGGAAGAAACTAAGCTCTTTAACACAGGAAGTTTGTCTATTTTTTTTTATTCTGGCACTAGAGCATTCACTACATTGTTTTGTGAGTACAGAAAGTTATATAAAAAATCAAATTAACTTAGCAAGCATTCTTAAAATAAATGTTTTCAATTAAAAACTGGTTTAAGTAATATGTCATTTTCTTATACAATCTACTTAATAGCAATTGTTTTGTTTTTTTGTTTTTAGTTACATTACTTTTCCTGAAAACTGTGTGGCAGGGAACATGGTCTTCATTACATTGCATTCACATACTTGCTGCTTATGCAGAGATAAGGGAATAGGGGACATATGAAATTGTAACTTAAAAGACTTGTCGATCTGGGGGTCTTGAAAAGCTGGGTGAAAAAGTCAGCAAGATCTGTAGTAATAGTCATGTTGATCCATCTAGAAAGTAGCTAAACACAATTTTATAATTTTGGCAAAAGAGACCCTCTCGGGAACACAGAACTGTTAGCAGCTTATAGGTGTTGTCTCACTACATCGATTCAATATACCTCAGTCCTGTTTTCTTGGCTTTATTTTTTAATTCATGACAGGTTTACTGGCTTCTACTGGCCTGAAGTGACGAGTTGCTGTGTACATCAGGTCTGTTGCTATAGCGACCAGCACTGGCAGCCTATCAGGAGAGATTAGACAGGTCTGTAGCTATAATGACCTAAGGAACTTATGCAGCCCATACAAGAGGGGACACTGTTAATGGACACATATTGCAAAGACTTGTTTTTGCAAGATCTTTAACATAAAAAGCAATCGTTGTAGTGAGACAACCCCTTTGAGGTATCTCACTGTGACAAATAGCAAACACATTGCAATGATGCATCTTCTAAATATTACAATTGCACAGACACATATCTGGTTTTTAGACATGCATTTCCTTTAGCTTTATTACACACGATATAATGGTTTATCACAGTGACCTTACACAGGTGCACTTATGGAAAAAAAAAAAAAAAACTTACAATTGGTCTGTCTTGATAATTTCTTTCTGTGTGCCGGTCTTTCTAGTTGATTCCCGAATGCCATATGGGGCTGAAGATGGAGAAGGAATTAGTCGCTGTGCCAATAATATGTAAAAGGTTTATTTACAAATGTAAGCAAAACCTTGATTTTTGTCAGATCCTACCACTCCGATTTCCTCTTCTTGCATTATTGGAATGTATTTAATGGCTTTGATTTTCAGTCAGCATGTGAAGACAAGGTCAGGGATGGGCCAGAAAACAGCCCTCAACCAGAGATAGGATTTCCAACAGTAAGCAGCTCCAGCTGGGATGCAGATTTATCCTTATTCTATCTCCCACCAGCACCATTTAATATGCGATTTCACAAGAAAATATGTCACCCAGGAAAGACAGAGCCGTGTTATGAACAGGTGTGGACAAGAGCTCTGGACTGCTTTACAAGAGTATGGGGTAAGGTATTAGCTGTGACACACTGTACCTCTAATAAAAAGAGAACCTGCTATCCAAAACACCCATACAGCCAGTATTTGTCCTGCATTTATACCATCTCGGCCAGAATATTATGTGAGACTGAACTGCCATGCACCTCACCAATCCAAAACAGGTCAACAGACTTCTAAGGTTTAAAGAACTAAACACTTAAGAATAAGAGCCACATGTATGAAATGGTTTTGGTCTAAAATTCACTTTTTACCAATTTCTATGGGGGAAAAAGTGAGTTTATAGACCAAAACCGTTTCATACATGTGGCCCTAAGTGTTAAACAGTTTACTTAATAAAAACGAGACACTCCATATAGTTTTAATGGAAGTCATAAATGCAGATAATCTGGCCAACAAAAATGCTCCTGTGAAAAGAATGACCTGGTTCATCAGTCTGGAAATGTATGGCTTCTGGTGGGAACAACATCTATACTGTGTATATAGATAGCACAAATATATGACTACTAAAATATGAGATGACTACTATCTTATGTTATATTCTTTGTTTCATTACATATATACGGTAACAATTGATTACATCTGAACCATATGGCAGCATTGATTCCATTTATATCAAAGGGTACAGAACAAGAAACGTATTGTAGGCATACAATATAATAAATAGATAGATAGATAGATAGACAGACATATAGCAAGAAGGTGGATAGATAGATAGATAGATAGATAGATAGATAGATAGATAGATAGATAGATAGATAGATAGATAGATCTCATTATGTTTTACCCTGGCACCACCACTATTTAAAGAGTAACCAACAGCTAGTTACCTACCACATAGCCTTAGGCTAAAGCAGACCAAACATTGTCAACTTGTGACTATGTTTGGCCCGTTTTCAGCAATATATGCTGCAATAGTGTAAACAGTGCGCGTCGCGTTTTTGGAGCGTTTTTCGGCATGGTTTTTGCCCTGGTGATTAATTTGCATGGGTGGAAACCTTGTCCAAAACCTCATTAAAACCTCATCATAAACCTCTTCTGAAGAAGCGTGTTTCAGCCAAGGCTTTGATGTCGTCAGCATCCAAACAAGTCGTGTGAACATATGCTAATAGGCACGCCCAAGAGCGTATTCTAAAAGTTACCAGTACTTAATATGGCCGATACAAATAAAATACCAACACTGGGCCCCCTGGTGGTAAATCCGTCCCTGCCAGTGGTTTACCAGATTGGTAGCAAACCTATCAAAGCAGGAGATTTACCAACTCTGCAGGGAGCCCTGGAGGACTCCCCCACCCCCCTTTCAAGGAGTCTTGGTAAGTATGGGAAAGACCCACACCCACCACACCTTAATGGCATATCCCATTGCTATGCCATCAAAGTGTATGGTTTGAATAAGCCTTTAAGTGGACAAAATGACAATATGCCAATAACAGGTATCGAACACCTGTTGTGAATTGTGCCATTAAGCTCATTAGAGATCAGCAAGTTGTGCAAAAAGTACTGAAACACTGAATAGTTGGACATGTGCATTCTAAAGTTAGGAGATGGCCTCATTTAGTTCATTTAAAAAAAAATTGCAAAAACGGTTATATTCATCCTGAAATTTCAACCAAATGCCAAATATCCCTAATTTTTTATGAGTAGTGTATATGTACATACATATATACCTACTTAATAGTAAGAGCAATGTCTCCATGTGTATTTGTATGTCAGTGCATTGCATGCAGGGGCTATAAACAGCAGTTTTCTGTATTATCATGGAATATGTATGGGCAGTCTATGATGCCACCGTTCCACTTCAAAATTGCTTATATCTTGGCAACTTACGGTCTGTAATGATTGCATCAAACAATGATCCTTTTCTCCAGATGGGTTTCGATGCATCAGACACAAGGATATCTAGATAGTGTTTCTCTAGGCCATATTGGCGTAAATTGGCCCTTATATTTTCATCTGGCCCCCTCCACTTCTGATTCATTCTCGTAGCTTTACCTGTTAGAAAACAAGATAGAAACAGTATGAAAGTTAAATTCCTAGAAAAAAGTTATAAGGTTATTCCCATCATTGACTTTGATGGCATATCGGTAGGGTAAGCCATCAAAGTCTGATAGGTGGAGGTCCCACACCTATGTCAAGAACAGGCACCTGAAAGTCTTGGCAGATAATAAGGTGGGCCAGAGGTGGGACCCGCACCTGTCGGACTAAAGGGATTTTCCCGACATAATGATTAGCTGTTAACATCTAGGGAAAGGTAAATGAAGACTATTACCAAATACATTGAGGTTTTGATTTTGCTTTGTCAGAAGAGAAAGAAGATTTTATCTACTACTAGTGCACAAATGTTTCAATTGGTTACAGACCACCTCTCTATGCTCTCTCTTAGGGTATGTTCACACGGACCTATTGTGGCTCGTATAGTACTCGCCGCAATACGCCGTGTGTTTTGGAACCACGTGCTAATCAGCGCGCAATTCCAAAGCACAAAGGGCCGGCCCCATTGACATGCATTGTCAGTGGCGCATAAGTGCCGCTAACAATTGACATGTCAATTCTCCCCTCGCACGGGGAGACGACTTGTAATCCATAGCTCTCTATGAGAGCTATCAATTACCGTAATTGCGGCGTATAAAGCACTATACACAGCAAAATGCGAGCCATACCCTTATCTGGTTGCTCCAAGCTGCTGTCTTACCATGGCGAGTCACTCCCTGCTGGGACTTATCTCTAGCAGAGAGTGAGGATGAGCCCTCAAGAGTTTTGGTCAAAAACTTGCACTAAGAACCTTGCATTTTCATGTATCCAAAAAGTAGCCGAAATACATATATTAATTGTTTGACTGTCTTTTAGTGTCTGCAAACTGTTGCCGATATGTTTTTCTGTTTGCACGGTTGGTGGCCACATCAGCGTGCACCTACATAACTTTCTTTAAGATTGTTTTGAATGTGGTGTTTTTTTTTTTTTTTTGGGAGTCTTATCTCTAGCACAGGAGCTTGTTTACCTAACTTAATGACAAGTTTAAACTCTTGGAGTTCTGTAACTTTGTGCACTACAGTTTATAAACTGCCTGCCCTAAGCTGATATACCAGTCACTGCTGTAGACCCACCTACAGCCTAACATGGTAGTTTGAGTCTGAAGCTGGCTGTGGCTCTGTGAAACAACATGGTGAGACTAACCATTTAAGCTCCATTTTAACATTAAGGCTATGTGCACACGGCGTAATTGCGGGGCGTATAGTACACCAGGTGCTGATACAATCATATTGTATGAGCGGGGAGAGGAGGCGTAATCCATAGTTCTCTATGAGAACTAAGGATTACCGTAATTTCGGGGCGCATCTCGCTCATAATAGAGCGCAAATACAACGCAAAATGCTCGCCGAAATTTGGCCATGTCAACATACCCTAACTATATATTATATTTGCGCTATATACTAATTGAATAATACAGCACCACTATACAATATACATGTTGCCTAGTTTCGGGTTTTCATTTGTTTTCATGTCATTTAACAATGAGAAAACACATCTTCTGCTATATAAAAACCATCATAAAGCAAGCAAGTAAGTTGATTCTTGTGGAGCCCATAATGTATCAAAAATGCTAAACACCTGGTGTTTATAACACAAACATCTAAAAAGTAAGAAGACCTATATCAATAACCCGTATGTTCACACGGGTTAATTTCGCCACGTATTTCGCAGTGTATTCGCGCTCTAATACGAGCAAGATGTGCGCCGAAATTACGGTAATCCATAGTTCTCATGGAGAACTAGGGATTACGTCTCCTCTCCCCGCTTGTACATGCGGGGAGATAAGTGACTTGTCAATTACATGTGACGAATACGCGCTGCGAGGAATGCATGTCAATGGGGCCGGAGGTCTGCGGGGGTACGCACGTACCAAAGCACACGGCGTAATTGCGGCCGCACTGTACGCGCCGCAATTACGCCGTGTGAACATAGCCTTATGGATAACCTTGTGTAAATAAGTCATTTATTAAAGTTTTAATATGACAATCTGTCTCACAAGGCTGTTCACAGCAATATAAAATCATACATACCAGCCACTATACAAAGACATATGAAAAAAAAATCTGTCAAAGACAGCGAGTTGATGGCTTCCAGATTGGAAGGCGGAATATAATGAAGGCACATTACAAAGATGCTGGATTTTGTATTTGCTTACTACAGAGCCACCCTTACACAAAGCTGGAGCTTCTTTTTGAGGAACCACCGTATGAGAGGCAATGTGCTCAACAGTTTCAGATAAAACTGCACTTGAAGCAACCTGTTTTGCAGGCCCTGTTATACCAAATTAGCCATGTTCTGTTAATATTAGTTTAGCAAGAAACATTCATCCCAGCTCTTCAAAGCTTTAATGTAACAAATGTTTCCAGCAAACCGTTCTGCACTTCTGGCAATAATTATCGTGTATGGCTCATGACAAACACTTAGGACAAAAAAAAAATGCACAGCACAGTCTAGAAGTTTTTCCATGCAAACAGTAAATGGGATCATTTAAACACTGGCCTCATAAGGAACCATAACCCAATAGTTTAATTTAGCTTTATGCTTGGAGATTATTAAAGAGGACCTGTGCTATATCCTGACGTGTGTCATAGTAAATCCTAGTGTCCCTGTGAAATAACAATTCTGGAGCATCTTCTCTTATAGCTCTGTTGTGCTGTTCCTCTGTTATTCCTTTTATAAAGTTCTAACTGAATCTGTCACCTGGGGGTTACCAATCCAGTTTACAGAGCTGTGCGTCACTGAACACACTGGGCTTTATGTATGGAAACTGTCTAGCAGCAAGACTGTCTTTGTTGCCCAGAGCAACCACTCAGAGCTCAGCTTTTATTTTTCCAGAGCAATATAAGAAATAAAAGCTGAATTCTGATTGGTTGCTATGGGCAACAAAGGCTCAATGACTGTCAACACTGATGAGACCAGGCATCCTCAAACTGCGGCCCTCCATCTGTTGGGAAACTACAACTCCCATCATGCATCTATATAATCGATGACAGTGGGCATGATGAGAGTTGTAGTTTCCCAACAGCTGGAGGGCTGCAGTTTGAGGATGCCTGGATTAGATAATGTCAGACTGTGCAGGGACACACCCATCTGACTGATTCAGTCATACATTTCTAGAAGGAATAACAGAGGAACAGCACAACACAGAGTTACAAGAGAAGAGGCTCCAGAATTATTTCACAGTGAACACAAGGATGTTTACTAAAACATGATAATCATGTCAGGAGATATCATAGGTCTTCTTCAAGACAAAAGAGCGTATATTCCTTACAAACTATTAGACATAGCGATTTCCTGAAATAACAGGAGCGGACTATGAAGACGCCGGTTTACAATCTTCAGGAATTCAACACTATTGTTACAACATGCTATTAAGTATAGGTAAAAATACAAGCTGCTTACTTACCTCTTCCATGGACGGTGTTATAATCAATCTCAGTGCCGCACACGTAAGCGCCAAAATGTGCACATGGTACCAAAAGACCCCCTGCAAGAAGCATCAGACCATAGTCATCATTACTGTTGCGAGGCTTTGCATTTTATAAAATCAAGGATATACACATGGCTCCCTAGTGATTGTGACAAAAGTATTTAGGACCAAGTAAGTGTACAATCAAAATGTACACAGAAAACAGTATTTAATCAAAAATTACAAGATTCCTATGGGGAGGAATACTGGAGACTGAAACACTAGTGCAGCAATCCTTAAAATGTTTAAAGAGGACCTATCACCTCCAGGGAAACCTCATGAAATAACAGGAGACTAAAATACCATCACTTCCCTAAATATGCTTCATTAGGGAAATCAAAGCATTTCACCTGCAATTCAGTTTTTAAAAAAAGCGCTGGCCCTTTAAGACAGCTCTGAAGTCGGGCCAAGTCGGCACATGACAGCTTGATGGATCACTATGTGACAGCTGTGTTGCTCCTGAGCTGGATGAGTCCATTGTGCAGGGGCGAGCCAGGAAGTCTACATCATGTGCACACATGCTATGTCTGTGCTGGATATAACACTAGCAGCAGTGTAATGTAAATGCCTATAAACCCTGTCACACTATGTCCTCAGTGTGCTGTGCCTGTTGTACTGTATGTAGCAGCTATGTCCCCAGCTCCCCCTCCTCAGGTGGTATAGCTCAACAGAGAGAATCCTGCTACATAAAGAGCTCTACTAAGAAAGTGAAACTAAGATTTGTTTCCCTCTAATAATGACATGAGCCCTCTGCTAATGACATGTATTGGAAAAAAGTCTTATAATTTCATCTACTATTATATTTTGTGTGTTTGTGTGGAGGTGATAGGTACTCTTTAAAGTGAACCAGAAGTCAGGTGGTTTATGCTGTCCCATCAGATAGCAAGGTATGACAAAGGAAGAGAAGCTGAGCTGTGATAAAAAAAACTAATATATACACATACTATATTTATAATTAATATAATATAATATATATATATTTATACATACAAAACATACACAATATAAAATATATATATATATATATAAAATATATATATTATTTTCGTTTTTTTTATAAATTTTTCCAATGAAAAAAAACTTACACAATTGGAGTAAACAATACCATGAGACCAACCATTACCATTAATGAAGAGAGAGTGCACAGCTTCCTATTAAGATTTATTTAGGGTGCTTTCACACACACGTTTCACAAGTGCGTTTTTTTATGCGTGTTTTGTGCAGGAATGTACAGCGTTAATTGTTGTTCCTTTCTGCACAAAAACGCATCCGAAAAACTCACCAAGAAACGCAGTGTGTGGAGGCACCCTAAAGCAGTTGCATTTAATAAAGCAACATTAGCCAGTTGTGACTAAAGAAAAATGATTTAGAAAACAATATTTGGCCTGCACATCCCCCAAAAACTTTTTGGAAAAAAATTAGCATAGGTGCACTAGTGTGGCAGTAACATACAAACACAATCCGATAATCAGCACCACAACTACTAGCACTAAAACAATCAAAAAGAACATAGGAATTTTTGAAAAAGCATTTCTGCTATTTAGGATACATGAAAATTTTTGGAGGTTCTTAGTTCAGATTTTTGATCAAAACTGCTTAAGCCCACCTGCCTTAATACAGGTGGGAACCTACTCCACTGATACCTCTCTTGGTGCCTATTCAGACCTCCACATTTCAGGGAGAGAAGATTTCAGCTACAAAGTTAGGCCCTGTTCACACGACGGATTTGGCCGCTGTTATGGTCGCGGGTTCCGACGCGGTTTCCGCGGCCAAAACCGCGTCCAAATCGCGCCTAGTTTATTAACATGGATTCCTATCGGAAACCGCGTTAATATTCACACGACGCGGGTGGGGCTGCGGCCTTGCCGCGCGTGTGTGAGAACTCTCCTGTCAATTCCTGACAGGGAGTTCTCAGAGCGGCGGCCGCACGGTGTTGCCGCGGGCGGTGCGCGGCTGGCCCGCGGCGCGGTTTGCCCCCTGCCTATTAATTTGCATGGGAGAAAACCCTCTCCACAAGCCGCACCCCAAGCCACGCCCCACCCACACCGAGACCACGCCCAGCGCCCGCGCTGCAAACCCGCGTCGGGAGACGCGAGTTTGCGGCGAGGGTCGGACGAGGTTTTGGCCGCGGCACAGCCCGCGGCGTAAACCTTCATGTGAACGAGGCCTTAGGCCATGTTCAGACGGCTTATTCAGCCGTAATTGCGAGCCGGATTGCGCTCGCAATTCCGGCTTGAATAAGGGGCGGCGGAGGGGGCGCAGCCCGCCGGCCCCATAGACTTCCATTATCCACGCCGCGTATTGCGCCTGGATAATTATCCATGTCACTCCATGAGAACTGTGGATTACCATAATTACTGCGCCGGATTGGCGCCGTACTGCAGCGCAAATCCGGCGCGCAGTACGGCTCCAATCCGCGCTGAAATAAGCCGTGTGAACACGGCCTTACTCTGCATTGATTTAAAAGCCTGTGCAGGTGGGTGCAGAGTAGGTTACCACCTGTACTGAGGTCGCCTTGCTGATTGACAGGTTGACTTAAGCAGTTTTGATCAAAAATGTGAACTAAGAGCTTCAAAAGTTTTTCATGTATTCTAAGTAGCAGAAATGCTTTTCCAAAAATTCCTATGTTCTTTTAGTGCTAGTAGTGTGCTGCTATTGTAAATAAAAATGATTAGCCAAAATTAAGCATGCACATTCCCCCCCATCATCAAATAAAACCAATGGTAAGCCAAACATACAACCATTCACAATGTCTGTCCCTGGTCCACCACCTGCTTATCACAACTTCTAACGCTGTCTGCACATCATAAAACATTTAGGGATACCTCTAAATGCATATGTAACTTTATAACGGAGGAGATCCGTATTGACCAGCTGCTTCCACTGCTCAAGAGTCGGCACCATAGGTTTCCAATTTAAAAGAATATTTTTCCTAGCATAGAATAGCAATAAACAATATAGGATACACTCAACTTTAATTGGGACAAGGTGCTCTACAAGGCTGAAGAGACTATTGATTGGCTGACATACAAGCTGAAGACCCAAGGTTCGATTTAAAAAATGATGAATCTTGATCCAATAGTTTTGTATCACCGGTCAATTCCAAACCGTGTGAAGTAATGGTCCCTGCTCCTTTCCACATCTAATACTAGCAGAGGACAGGCTATGCACTTACTTTAGTCTAACTTGTTTAGATAATTTTAAGCAGGATCGCTGAGTACAAATCTGAGAAAATCCTAACAGAGAAAATGAAATTACTGCTTATCCAGGCCTTTTACAGTGATTGACAGTTTGGTCTGTACAGACAGTGATACCGGGAAAGCTGTCAATCACTTTATGTGGGCAGGGAAAGCAGGACTTCAACTGCCTCTCAAAGGGATTGCGTGAGAAACCAAAACATATAATAGAGTAATACAAAGTATAAGCAGTAAATATGTCACAATACAGTATGTAAATTACTTATAGACACCGTTACATCACATAATATTGCCCTGTTGGAGCTTTCTCCTCATTGGGCTAGTGGGCAGCACTACAGTTACTAGGCACGCTCCATGAACACTACATTTCCCACAAAAGCCGCTTCCTCCAAGCGGAGCTATAGTTTCTATATATACACCAAGTTTAATTATATATAGCAATATATACACACTTTTATTTGAAAGTTTCTATTCTACACTGCAGAACCATCCCTCACACAAGGCTGACTGAGAACAACACACATGCTCAGTTATGTCAGTTAGGAAGTAACTCAGAGTCTGTCCTACTGCCTGTACTGTGCATTCCATGACAGGTGTCTGCACAGGAATGAGCCAGGTGGCCATTTTCTTCTTCTATAATGTTATCCTTTTGACAAAACAAGCAGACTTTTCTAATTAAAGTTATTTAGGCATTTTTTAAATTATGACATGTAGTTAACGTATTTATTTTTCTTCATTTCCCAGAGAACCCTTTAAAAGAGTTCTATCAGAAATCCTGCACCAAATTATATAAACATATATATATATATATATATATATATATATATATATATATATATATATATATACACACACACACACATACATATCACAGTCTGCTTTCAGAAAGGGCGCCAGATACTACCTGACAAATCCCCATTAGGCTTGGTGAAACAAGGAAACTATTAAACTCCGAAGGAAGCTCTGTTAAAGGGGTTGTCTCACTACAAGGATTGCTTTTTATTTTAAAGATCTTGCAAAAACAAGTCACTTTGCAATATGTGTCCATTAACAGTGTCCTACCTATTCCTAGATATCCCCTCTTGTATGGGCTGCATCAGCTCTTCAGCTATAGCTACAAACTTGTACAATCTCTCATGATAGGCTGCCAGCGCTGGTTGCTATAATTACAGACCTGGTGTCCTCAACAGCTCGTCACTGCAGGCCAGTAGTGGCCAGTAAACATGCTTCTAAATTTAAAATTAAAACTGAGAAAACAGGACTAAAGCAAGATGAATCGATGTAGTGAGACAACCCCTTTAAACTCATTTATTTCTGTGGTAACTATCATTTTTTACAAGATTAGGGAGTACAACATTCAGTCCACATGGAAACAGAGGTTTTACAACAGCCTGAACACGGAGGTCAACTATCATAACAAGTTACTAATATTTGTGCAAGTTTGCCAAAAATAACACATCCATATATCTGACCTAAAGCTCATATATGAACAAAATATGGACAAACAGGAACACTAAATACATGCGGAAATATCCATGTGATACTGACTACTTAGAGTCTGTTTGGTAATCCATATTCCACCCTTCACCCTCACAGTCCAAAAGCAAACAGAGGCCCACCCAGATCCACGGTCTATGTGATTAATACATAATAAAAAAGGTGCTGACTGATATGTTTCTAAGGATTTGTTATATAAGGAAATTAAAGGCTATAATGAGCTGATGAGAACAGCTCTTGACAGATAGACAGGCAAACTATAAACTTCCCAAGCTTACGCTTTCATTTGTAAACCTGGAAGCCTTCGCATGAAACAGGACTGCCTGAAAACTCAGAAGATGATGTAACCAACACTACAATCAAAGTGACTTTTTATACAAATCAAAAAACCAATGTACAATATATAGTGGTCATGATTTGTTTAAATAATTTGGCCACATACGAGTCTGATCACTTTGACATTATGCTTGTATATCTCACACGAGCAAGTGAATGCAGGCCTAAAAGCAGCACAGAATGCCAGAAGTATAAAACTTTCCCCTGCATGCATTAACAAAACACAGGCAAAGGGAACTGTAATAGTCATATATACTAGGAACTGCTGCAATTTTGTGTAGATAGCCCCAAAAAACTTTTTCACTACAAAACTTCTTATCCTATGCAACACTGCCCTCTTGTGGAAAACGAATGATAAACAACATTGTCATTGTATCACACTTTACTCACTAAAGAGAATCTATCACCAATATGTTATTACTAATAAAACAAAATACCCATACATATTATTTTCTTCTCAGCAGCTTTCATTCTCGGATTAGAGATTTTTCAATGCTGTATATGATTGTGGAGACAGCATTCTTGCCTGCACTGCTTTTAGAGAGATGCTTTACAGCAGCTTTGTGGATATAAGCATGTGAACTGGAGCAGACCCACTGACTTCTATTGGAGACTTTTCTAAGCATGTTGTGTGACCTGGGAAGAAGTCACTGTGCAGGGAGTGGGAGAGCTGTGACTATATCCTATTGTGACCGGTGGATCCTGTGTTATCTATACACATTGGTGTCACCTCTCAGTGTAAACCTGCCTGTACTGATAATGAGAAGACTGCTAAAAATCTCTCTCTACAGAACAGGGAGTGTCAGACTAGTGGTAAAAACAAAAACTGCAAGATTTCAGAAAAAAAAACCCAACAATTCTTAAAAAATGTGTTTTAAGGCCGTTACATGCTTATTTCGGGCACGGTTTTCAGCCGTTTGCACGTGTACTGCGCTGGCAGTACGGCTGGAATCCGTCCCAGCCATTTTTGGTAATCCATAGTTCTCTATGAGAACTATGGATTCAGTCTCTCCTCCCCACTCGGCGAATACGCCGAGGGGGGGGAGAAAGTGACATGTACATTATCCCGGCGGGATATGCGCCGTGGTTAATGCATGTCTATGGGGCCGGCGAGCTGCGCCCCCTCCCCTTATTCAAGACGTAATGAGGGCGAAATCCGTCCCGCAATTACGGATTGAATAAACCGTGTGAACCGGCCCTTATATAAAAACTTTAAACAATGAGTTAAACACATTCTCTTTAAAATCAATGTGACCGACAAAATGAACAGCAATTCACACATCTAGGCCTGTATACTAATAGAATTACTGTAGGCAGTTTACTTTTTCCCCCCCTTAAATCTGTATCTAGACATTGCACATTCGCATTATGGGCATGTCTAAAAATTACAAACAGGGAATTACAGCTGAGAACTGCTTTAGGGTAATTGTACACGTAAAGATTATAAATGCAGATTTAATTTGATTCTGACCATATCTAGCAATAATCACTTTATATATAAGACCCAAGGATGCTTTCACACAGTGCAGTTTCAACTATGCTCCAATTAAACTCCCTTTATTACCAGAAGCTTTTTGCACTTATCCAAACTGTTTGGAAAGTGAGTAATTAATTACTGTTTGAAGTCTTGTGGATTATATACACACTAATTGATCACTCACTTTCCAAACAGTTTAGATAAGTGCAAAAATCTGCTGGTAATAAAGGCAATATAACTGGAGCGCAGTTAAAACTGCACCAAAACTGCACTGTGTGAAAGCACTCTTAGGGGGCCCTTC
>JAODAL010012589.1:0-94786 GCA_025379985.1 Phyllomedusa bahiana
CAAAGATAAATTATTAAAAAGTGGTTATACACATTAAAAAAATGTATATAGTAGGGTCTTGCTGCAGAGTTAAAAGAAAACAAAATATACGCTATTCCTTACTTCTGTTTCAGGGATGGCTCTGCGGGTGTCTCTCATCAGACTTCTGTTTTCTTCGGAACATCACTGTCGCAGCTGCTCATTGACTGTAGTGGTCACATGCTACTGGTTTACAGCCCCATTCTAAAGTGAGCAGCTCCAATGGGGATGTAAGGCAATGGTATGTGACCACCACAGCCAGTCAGGAACTGCAGTGGTCACGTTCCAACTTTCGTTAGTGAAAGTAAACAGAAGAACCAGGAGAGTTGCCGCAGTGCTGGAACAGAAGTGAAAAGGAAGGTGAGAATGAGGCTTTTTTTGTGTTTGCAGCAGGAAATACCCTAATATTTTCTTTCAAGTCACCTGGACAGCCCCTTTATTCTTTGGATAGTTCAGTGGATGTGCAGGAGAGTTCTTATTCCTGTGTATTCTGAACAGACACTGATTACAAATGTTCTGGGTCCTATTTCTCTTCTTCAACCTGTGCTCTTTTTTGTCTCAACTATGGACACCACAGCGGAAACCCAACAGACCCATTGTAATTTATAGGGTTCATCGGGCACAGGGGTCTCCGTTGTGACTGTTTCACAGGGCTGCAGTTTTTCACATCTGGGATGGAGGGGTTCTGAACGGAAACTCCGACACAGATATGAGCTTAGCCTACAGGTGTGCTACAGAGATATAGTGGAGTATGACCTTCTTCTGTGTGTGCAATGTATTGGATGTCAGCATGTACTCCCTGCCTTCTACCGCAGGGAAAGCTAAAAATTAGAGATCAAGTTTGCAGAGGGAAAAAATCCCATAAATCATATAATGGCTAAAAACACTGTACTACTCAGGTACACACACATAACAGCTTATCCTGAAAAGTCATATAAAAGCTTTAACTTGTATCCGAGGGGGAAAAAAAAATTTAATATGTTAAAATTTCAAATTTAGGGTCAAAAGGAAAGAGTTTTTAGTGTGGAACTACACACAAGAACAAGACAGCACAATCTAAAATCAGAAGCAATGTCAAACTATATATCAGAACAAACATGCAACATGGGTGTAACTTTTTAACAAACTTTGTATAAATTTACAGTATAAATGAACATAAGAAATTTTTTATATATATTATTAGAAAAATATGCTTCTTTTTCGCCTTGCCAGGCTCGAACAAAATAATCATTCATTCTGAAAGACCTGCTAAAATCTGTATTGTGCTTGAAAGGTGTACTGTGATTTTACTAAGGGATTAAGTTACATGCTGCCCAATCTATGACTTTCTGGACAGTGGTGTGCCTGAAGGGAGACAGAGACAGAAAGAGAAGCATAGAGACACTTGTGACATCCCAGGCTTCCCTTAGCTTTCAGGATCGCCGTCTGCTTGGATAGATAGACTCCGACACATCAACACATGTCACTCCAACACAGTAGTAAAGTTAAAAACAATAGTTAGGTTGAAGCATAGCCTGCTTCTTCATGCAATCACAGGTCAGCATACTGGATTTTAAACCCCAAGCCCAGTCCATCTAACTTTAAATTAAACATATTCATCTGAGCCAGCTGCCCAACACTGCAAACAATTATCATATCAGTGATCCTTTGGTCCTGGCTTCTAGGGCGCGTCCCCACTGCACAGGACAAATACTGTCCGGTTTGCCGGCCGGTATTTGTCCTGTTTTGCGGCCCTCCCCACGGCCGCGGCGGAGGGGGGGGGGGTGGGGGGCGACTTTTCTCCGCGATGAGTGGAGACAAGTCCTCCCCCTCCACATTGACATGCACAGATTCCGTCCGAAAACCGGATGGAAGAATGTGCATGTTCAATGTTTTGCGGGCGGAAAAACCACCCGATGGAAAACCCGTGCAGTGGGGACTGCTGCACAGCTTTTCCATAGAGCACTATTGTGCTCATTTTCAGCCAGTTTTTCAGGCGGTCTGAAAAACCGCAAACCGGCTGAAAAACTGGGCGAAAACCCGTGCCGTGGGGACATGCCCCTATAGGCCAGCAATACCTGTACATTCTCAAGCTCAGAGCCCTGTTTGAGGAGCTGTCACATTTCTTAGAACGCTCTCCCATGTGGCTCCCAGTGAGCTTCATTAGCTCAACATCTGAAGTGGAGTTGAACTTTCTCCCTGCTTCAGACCAGATTCTTCTCCAGGTCTTCGAGAGCTTTTCCTTTTACACATACTCTAGAGCAGGGCTCCCCAATTCCAGTCCTTGCACAGGTGATATAATTATTGTCAGTGCATTCTGTGGGATATCCTAAAAACATGAACTGTTGGTGGGCCTTGTGGACTGGAGTTGGGGAGCCCTGCTCTAGTCCATCTTCTTGGACTTTTCACATTGCACAACCATCCCTTCTGTATTGGGGCACAGTCTCACATAACTCTGCTTTTGTTGTCTCTGGAAAGAAAATCACGTCCCACTTTCACACCTTGCAATAAGTTTCTTTTAATACCAACTTTATTTGATATATATTGCACTAAGAGATGGAAAAAAATATATGTAAATAAAACATAACCTTTAATACATTTCTAAAATAGTAAGGCCATGTTCACACGGCTTATTTGGCCGCGGATTGGAGCCGTACTGCGCGCCGGATTTGCGCTTCAGTACGGCTCCAATCCGTCCCTGTCATTATGGTAATCCACAGTTCTCATAGAGAACTATGGATTCCGTCTCTTCTCCCTGCTCGGCGAATCCGCCGCGGGGGGGAGAAAGTGACATGCACATTATTTATGGCGTGTACGCGCCGTAAATAATGCATTGTCTATGGGGCCAGCAAGCAGCTCCCCCGCCGCGCCCCTTATTCAAGCTGTATTGCAGCCGGGATCCGTCCCGCAATTACGGCTTGAATAAGCCATGTGAACACGGCCTAACACTAACCCAACCATACCAGGTTCATATATTTTCTGTTGTCCTTTGTTCTTCTTTAATGAAAGGGCATCCAGTCACAGGAATCTTTTTCATAGCCCACAATGAAAACAAGGGTTAATAGTATCACCAGGTTACCTATTCCTATACAAGGAAGGCCCTTTCTTAACCCTTAGCGGGATATTCATCCCAAAGAAAATGGTCCCACAAACTATACCTATTATTCCCTATAATCTATCCCTTATCACCTGGATTACGAGCAGCTCCAATGGTGATGTAAGGCAATGGTATGTGACCACCACAGCCAGTCAGGAACTGCAGTGGTCACGTTCCAACTTTCGTTAGTGAAAGTAAACAGAAGAACAAGGAGAGTTGCCGCAATGCTGGAACAGAGGTGAAAAGGAAGGTGAGAATGAGGCTTTTTTTGTGTTTGCAGCAGGAAATTACGCTCACCCAAATGCGTTTCGTTCAGACTTCACTGAACTCCAGTGGGTTGCCAATAAAATACTAATGCTTAATTTGCAAAAGAAGGGTATACAAATGTTAAGATGGGAGAATGGACCGATATGTCCACAGGGAATTGTTACCCTATATGATTTCTCCATTCAGAGTGAGTACAAAACCTCATAATACAGGATCCTAGGTACCGCCACCTGCATCAACCGCACCAATCGTGCAAGTCCCAAACCTTTCCAATTTCTTATGTTACCACCAATCGGAGATCCACGTATTGGGTAGTGCGCTATAAGTTATCAAAAGCGCACGTTATTTCTAGACTCACCACTTACTCTAATGTCCTGAATAAACAACTGCGCATGTTCGACTAAAATACTAAATTGCGCATGCACGAGATTCAGAAAAGGCCGCGATAGATGACGATCTGTATGCTATTGCACAATCCTTCAGACACCACTGCACACATGCAGGGCACTAACATTTAGTACCTTGACATAACTCTCAATGTCATCTGCAGCCTGGCTATTATACATGAGCACAGGAGGCCCTCCCGGGCAGCAGTCTACCCTCCCCTATGGAGTAACAGCTCCTGTTGCGGGTCCGAGCGGCACGTCCGTGTACAGGAGGCCCGGACCCACCGCATCATTAAGCGGCGCAGGAGGCGAGATTACGCCTACTGCGCCGCTGTATCTCCTAAGTCGAAATCCCATAGGCTTGCGGCTTAGGAGATCCCGGAAGCCATGTCCTTGCATAGGCACCGTGATGACGTCATGCCGCTACACCAGAAATTAGCTCCCGGGTCAGTGGGGGAGCCTGCTCCTCTGCAGGGACCGCGGAGAGGTAAGTAACGTATTTATTTATTTATTTTCTATATCAGAGGGACTTACAGGGGGCTAAATATACTGGGGACCATATTATAGGGGGCTCAATATACTGGGGGCCATATTATAGGGGCTCAATATACTGGGGGCCATATTATAAGGGGTAAATATACTGGGGGCCATATTATAGGGGGCTCGATATACTGGGGGTCATATTATAGGGGACTCAATATACTGGGGGACATATTATAGGGGACTCAATATACTGGGGGCCATATTATAAGGGGTAAATATAGTGAGGGCCATATTATAGGGGGCTCAATATACTGGGGGCCATATTATAGGGGGCTCAATATACTGAGGGCCATATTATAGGGGTCTCAATATATTGGGGGCCATATTATGGGGGTAAATATACTGGGGGCCATATTACAGGGGCTAAATATATTGAGGGCCATTTTTACAGGTGGTAAATATACTGGGGGCCATATTACAGGGGGCTAAAAATATTGGGGGCATTATTACAGGGGACCAAATTACAGAGGGCCATAAGCACAGGGGGTCATATTACAAGGGGCTATATTACAGGGGGCCATAACAGAGGTAGGATTAGGTAGTGAAATGCTGATAAAGAGAGGAGTCAAAGATGTTTGTGCGTTCAAGTTGTAGCCGGGAGAAGTCGTTATGGCGGTCTGGACAGAAGGAGAAGAAAAGGGAAAAAGAACAACTGATCAGAGAGGAAGTCTTCTGAGTCCTGATGTCAGGGGTTATTTCTCTTCTGTGTTGGTCAGTGCTGTATTCACTGTTATGTGGTGGTGACATGAGCTGGTTTCTGACCACTATGCGGTCTCTAAATGAGGGTTGTGACAGGCGGAACAAGGCATTTTGGTGCCTAGTGCAAGTACAGCCATGGCGGTCCCCCCTCATGCTCCCACAAATTGCAACCCCCCCCACACTAATTCATCTCGCCCCTGCACCAGTTATACTCTGTCCCGCTGCACCTTGTACACTCTGTCCCCCTGCACCAAGTACACTCTCTGTCCCCCTGCCCCACCAGGTACACTCTCTGTCCCCTGCACCAGTTACACTCTCTGTCCCCTGCACCAGTTACACTCTCTGTCCCCTGCACCAGTTACACTCTCTGTCCCCTGCACCAGGTTCTCTCTGTCCCCTGCACCAGTTACACTCTGTCCCCTGCACCAGGTTCTCTCTGTCCCCCTGCACCAGGTTCTCTCTGTCCCCCTGCACCAGGTCCTCTCTGTCCCCCTGCACCATGTCACTCTCTGTCCCTCTGCACCAGGTACACTCTGTCCCCCTACAACAGGTAAACTCTCTGTCCCTTGAACCAGGTACACTCTGTCCCCCTGCACCAGGTACACACTGTCCCCCTGCACCAGGTACACTCTGTCCCCCTGCACCAGGTACTCTCTGTCCCCCTGCACCAGGTACACTCTCTGTCACCCTGCACCAGTTACACTCTCTCCCCTGCACCAGGTACATTCTCTGTCCCCCTGCACCAGGTACACACTGTCCCCCTGCACCAGGTACACACTGTCCCCCTGCACCAGGTACACTCTCTGTCCCCCTGCACCAGGTACACTCTCTGTCCCCTGCACCAGGTACACTCTCTGTCCCCTGCACCAGGTACACTCTCAGACCCCTGCACCAGGGACACGCTCAGTCCCCAGGCACCAGGTACAGTCTCTGGCCCCTGCCCCAGGTACACTCTGTCCCCTGCACCAGGTACACTCTCTGTCCCCGGCACCAGGTACACTCTCTTTCCCTCTGCACCAGGTACACTCTCTTTCCCCCTGCACCAGGTACTCTCTGTCCCCTGCACCAGGTTCTCTCTGTCCCCTGCACCAGGTGCACACTGTCCCCCTGCACCAGGTACACTCTCTGTCCCTGCACCAGGTACACTCTCTGTCCCCCTGCACCAGGTACACTCTCTGTCCCCCTGCACCAGGTACACTCTCTGTCCCCCTGCACCAGGTACACTCTCTGTCCCCCTGCACCAGGTACACTCTGTCCCCCTGCACCAGGTACACTCTCTGTCCCCCTGCACCAGGTACACTCTCTGTCCCCCTGCACCAGGTACACTGTCCCCCTGCACCAGGTACACTCTCTTTCCCACTGCACCAGGTACACTCTCGTTCCCTCTGCACCAGTTACTCTCTCCCCCTGCACCAGTTACACTCTCTGTCCCCTGCACCAGTTACACTCTCTGTCCCCTGCACCAGTTACACTCTCTGTCCCCTGCACCAGTTACACTCTGCCCCCTGCACCAGTTACACTCTCTGTCCCCTGCACCAGTTACACTCTCTGTCCCCTGCACCAGTTACACTCTCTGTCCCCTGCACCAGTTACACTCTCTGTCCCCCTGCACCAGTTACACTCTCTGTCCCCCTGCACCAGTTACACTCTCTGTCCCCTGCACCAGTTACACTCTCTGTCCCCCTGCACCAGTTCACTCTCTGTCCCCCTGCACCAGTCCCTTCTTATTAGTGAGGAGAGCTGGCCATCTTCTTTCTTCAGCACACAGTGCCAGGTATAGGGATCCGAAGCTCCGCCCACTCTTCCCAGCATGCACCGCTCTGGCAGCTTCCTGTCCTGTGACAAGAAGCTGTCAGAGCAGCGCAGGGAGGTGAGAGGAGTGTATAACCTCCCCTGCGCTATACACATTGCTGCCCCCTGCTCTCTCCCTGACCCCCGTTGGCACTGGGGGGAGGGAGCAGGGGACGCGAAAGAAAAATGCTGCCTGGCTGCTCTATGAAGGTGGCAGCAGTCAGGGGTGCCAATAGGGCAGTACACCTGTCAGGGGCCCTAATCAAAAAAGGGCACACTGATATGTTAAAAAATAGGAACTAGTAATGGGTGGGGACCCCATTTGATTTGGCTCTATGGGGCCCTGAAACATTTAATAGATGACTGATGGCAGCCCTGGCAGCAGTGACTGGCCGGCAGCTGCTGTGTATGGAGCCGGCTCCATTCCTGCGGCCCCCCCCCCCCCCCCCTAGTGGCAGGCAGAGGTATGGCACCCTAGGCGACAGGCTACCTTAGCCTAGCCATCGTCACGGCCCTGGTTGTAGGTTATTAGTTTGTTATTGATAATGTGTACCTGTGAGTTGTTGTGTTGGTTGAGGGGCCAGTGCACAGCTCTGCCCAGGGGCCCATAAAGCTGTTAAGACGGCCCTGTATACAGTATTTCACAAAAGCGAGTACACCCCTCCAGGCTCGGACTGGGCCGCCGGGGGACCGGTGAATCCCCGGTTGGGCCCCCCCCCCGAGCTGCTGTGGGCCCCGGAGGCCAGTGCCCCTCGCTCCCCGGGGCCCGGGCCCCCGCCGCACCCCCGGTCACTGGACTTCCGGGGCTGCCCGGGGTTTTCCAGCGGGAGCACAGCGCCATAGCGCTGCGCTCCGCTGCTCTCCCTGGCAGCTGAACGTGTTAGGCCTTCAGCCTGCCAGCGCCGGCCCCTACTGCTGACTTAGGCAGCCGAGGTGACGTCACTACTTCACCGCGCCGCCTATGCAGGACCGCAGTAGAGGCTGGCGGCAGCACGGAGCGGCCGGAGCCAGGTAAGTGGCTGTTTGTTGTGTTTCGTTTTTTTTAACTACCTACAGGGGGTCTGTAGTGACCCAGCACTGAAGATTTCTTTGTTCCATATTTTTCTGTATTCTGTCACAATGTTTCAGTGCAGAAAAGAAATCATAATATTGCAGTCTAAAGTAAATTTTCTAGGTCGCCCTCTGCCTGTTTGGTTCCTTGTTATAACATTTTCCTATGTATAACATGTATATCTGCTGATTGGCTGCATAACCGTCGTTCAAAATGATGCAATAGCTCTCTGACATGTGACCCCTCTGCCCACCATGCTAACACCAACGGCTGGCCGGAGGCAGTTAGGCAGTTGGTTAGTCAGTTCCTGCTCCCCCATCGGGAGGTGTGCGCGGGCTCCGGCAAGTCAAGGTGGGTGTTGCGCCCGGGCTCACCTCAGCCATTCTGCTAGGCCCCAAGCCTACCTCAAACCTGTCCTTTAATTCTCCTATCAACCTAAGGGACTCACACAGGATCTCCAGTGCTACTCAGGAGGGTGCAAGTCCAGTCAGAAAACCTTCTGTCCGACCGTCTGGGAATAGAGGGTCTCCCACCAAGCGGTCTAGTCTTCTCCTGGCTTCCAAGTCAGAGATCCACGCAATTCTCATGCGTCAACGCATGCGAAAATAGCTTCAGTCTGTCTCAAGTCGAGTATTTCAAGAATCAGAGGTCCTTCAAACCAGGTCTTTTTCTCAAAAGCCTGTGCCCTTGGTGTAAGAATCCACTCTTCAGGAATAAGGATGTAATTTAGTTATCTTTCTAAAGTAATACTACTCCCCGCATCTCAAGTTACCAGAGTCTGACACATACTCAGAGACTGTTGTATCATTTATCAAAGCTGCCGCTATTACATCATACTCAAGTCAAGTCATTGTTACTGCATCACAGTTATTGTATTCCTGGTTGCATCCAGAACAAGGGCTCCAACTAGTTATTGCTGCAAATAAATGCAACTACCCTTGTTTCCGAACCCTGGCAAAGGGTAATTTTAGGATTGGTGTCCTTTTACTAGGGCAACGAAGAATTTTTTTGGGTTTCTCATGTCCCTGGGGAAGTTTGGGCCCCCATTAATTAACCCCCGTGCCCCTTTCTTTGGGTTTCCCTGGGCAACAAAACCCTCTTTTAAAAAGGGGGGAAAACCCCCGGGGTTTCCCGTAAACCGGGCCCGGGCCCACAAGGGGGGACCCTGATACAGGGGGGGACCCCTGGCTACAAGGGGGGCCCGCTACAAAAGGGGGGCCCCGGGTAAAAAAGGGGGGCCCCACTAAAGGGTTTCCCCGGGTACCCCAAGGGGGGCTCGACTACCCGGGGGGGGCCCTTTGGCTAAAAGGGGGTCCCAAAACTACCCGGGGGGGGCCCCGGCTACAAAAGGGGGGCCCCGGGTTACAGGGGGGCCCTGGCAAAAAGGGGGTCCCCTGGTTTTTCAAGGGGGGGCCCTGGCTTCAAGGGGGGAGGGACCCTGACTACAGGGGGCCCCTGGTTACAAGGGGATCCCTGGCTACAAAGGGGGGCCCTAACTACAGGGGGTCCCTGACTACAAGGGGGTCCCTGACTACAAGGGGGGACCCTGGCTACAAAGGGGGTCCCTGACTACAGGGGTTCCCTGGCTACAAGGGGTTCCCTGGCTACAAGGGGGTCCCTGACTACATGGGGGGCCCTGACTACAAGGGGTCCCTTGCTACTAGGGGGGGCCCTGACTACAGGGGGTCCCTGGCTACAAGGGGGTCCCTGGCTACAGAGGGTCCCTGGCTACAAGGGGGGGCCCTTGCTACTAGTGGTTGGCCCTGACTAACAAGGGGGGCCCTGACTACAGGGGGCCTTGGTACAAATGGGTCCCTGCTACAAGGGGGTCCTGACCTACAAGGGGGCACTGGCTACAAGGGGGTCCCTGAACAAGGTTGACCCAGACTACAAGGGGGACCTGGCTACAAGGGGTCCCCTGGCTACAAGGGGTCCCTTGCTACAAGGGTGGTCCCTGGCTAAGGGTGCTCCCTGGCTACACGGGTGGGCCCTGACAACAAGGGGTCCCTTGCGGCAAGAGGTGGTCCCTGCTACAAAGGGGCCCTGACTACAGGGGTTCCTGTGCTACAAAAGAGGCCCTGGCTTACAAGGGGGTCCCTGGCTACAAACGGGTGTCCCAGGCAAAAAGGGGGACCCTGGCTAACAGGGGGGTCCCTGACTAAAGTGGGGGGGGCCCTGGCAACAAAGAGGGTCCTGGCTACAAAGGGGGCCCTGGCGACGAAGGGGGGCCCTGGCTACAAGGGGTTCCCTGACGACAAAGGGGACCCTGACTAATCAAGGGGGACCCTGGCTACAAAGGTCCCTGGCTACAAGGGGGGTCCCTGACTACAGGTGGTGCGACCCTGTCAACAAAGGGGGGCCCGAGCAACAAGTGGTCCCTGGCTACAAAAGGGGGTCCCTGATACAGGGGGTCCCTGCTTCAAAGAAGGCCCTGGGCTACAAGGGGGGCCTGGCTACAAGGGACCCTGGCTACAAAGGGGGTCCCTGGTGCTACAAAAGGGGGGGCCCAGTCAACAAGGAGGGGCCCTGGCTACAAGGGGGTCCCAGACTACAAGGGGTCCCTACTACAAGGGGCCCTGGCTACAAAAGGGGCCCGTGACTAACAGGTGTCCCTGGCTACAAGGGGGTCCAGACTACAAGGTGGACCCTGACTACAAGGGGTCCCTGACTAACAGGGGGGGGGCCCTGGCCTACAAAGGGGGTCCTTGGCTACAAAGGGGGACCATGACTACAGGGGTTCCCTGGCTACAAGGGGGGCCCTAACTACAAGGGGTCCCTGACTACAAGGGGTCCCTGACTGCAGTGGTGCCCTGCTACAAAGTGGGGCCCAGACTACAAGGTGGGCCCTGGCAACAAGGGGGGCCCTGTAACAAGGGGGTCCCTGACTACAAGGGAAGAACCCCCCCCCCCTGACAAACTAAGGGGCCCTGCTACAAGGGGGCCCCTGGCTACAAGGGGTGTCCCCTGTGCTACAAGGGGGTTCCCTGGCTACAAAGGGGGGGCCACTGGCTACACAGAGGGCCCCTGGCAACAAGGGGGCCCGGCTACAAAGGGGGCCCTGGCTACAAAGGGGGCCCTGGCTACAAGGGGTACCTGCAACAGGGGGTCCCTGGCTACAAGGGGGTCCCTGCTACAAGGGGGGCCCCTGCTTACAAGGGGGCATCCCTGGCTACCAGTGGTCCCTGGCTACAATGGGGTCCCAGCTACAAGGGGGGCCCGGCTTACACAGAGGTGCCCTGGCTACAAGGGGGCCCAGGCAACAAAGGGGGCCCTGGCTACAAAGGTGGCCCTGCTACAAGGGGGGCCCTGGCTACAAATGGAGGCCCTGGCTACAAGAGGGTACCCTGGCTACAAAGCAGGGTCCCTAGCTACAAAGGGGGTCCCTGGCTACAAGGGGGGTCCCTGGCTACAAGGGAAGGGGGGTCCTGGCAACAAGGGGGTCCCTGGCTACAAAGGGGGCCCTGGGCTACAAGAGGGGGGGCCCTGCTACAAGTGGGTCGCACTGCTACCTACAGGGGTCCCTCACTACAAAGGGCCCCTTGGCTACCTACAGGGGCCCTGCTACCTACAGGGGGCACCTGACTACAAGGGGGGCCCTGGCTACCACAGGGAGCCCATGACTACAAAGGGGGCCCCTGGCAACCGTACAGGGTGCCCTGACTACCTAAAGGGGGGGCCCTGGCTACCTAAGGACGCCGTTGACTACCAAACCGTGGGCCCCTGACTACATAGGGGCCCAGGCTACCTAAATACAAAAGGGCCCTGACTACCTACACCGTAGCTAAAGGGGGGGCCCTGACTTCCTGCACCCTAGCTAAAGGATGCCCCCTAACTACCAGTATAGTACCTAAATGGAGACCCCCTAACTGCCAGCAAAACTACCTTAAGGAGGCCTTAACAGCCTGTATACTACCTAAAGGGGTTACCTAACTGCTTGCGGCCTATATAAAGGGGACCCTAACTACCTACAGCTTACCGAACTGGGAGAAACCACCTACCTACAGACTGGGGCCTTGCCTATTTGCCTACCTACCTAGTGGTCTTGTTTTTTACCTACCTGGTAATATAATTGAGAAGGCAGCATCCCATAGTTGTATCATTATCTCAAGGGGGTTAGTTTCTCCCTCTCCCCACCTTCCAACCCCTTAGGATACTAGCCTTTAAAGTTATGGCTTGTGACACCAACACGCTCATCCTACCTCACCCACCCTGGGCAGTTTGTACAGAGTTGGGATAGGTAAAGAGATGCCTGGAAAAATTGAGGATTCCTAAGATATTTGTGTGTAATCTTTCTTCAGGATTAGTGGTGCCGGGACAATCCCCCCCCCCCCCCCCCATAATGGCGGTTGGAACGGATGCAGATGAAAAGGGAATAAGAACAACTCATGAGAGAGAGAACTACTCCTCAGTAAGACGTCTCTGGGGAGTCCCCGGAAGTCAGGGGTTATTTTACTTCTATAATTGATCAGTGGCAGTAGTCACTGTAATCGTGATGTGACCTGACTGAGTTCCTGACCTCTTATGTGGTCTCTATATGGTGGAGTTGTAGTTATACCTGAGCTGGTGTCGACCTCTATGTGTCTCCTAATGGTGTTGTAGTTTATACCTTGAGCTGGTGTCCTGAAACCTCTATGTGGTCTTTATATGCGGTGTTTGTAGGTTATAATACCTGAGCTGGTGTCTGACCTCCATAATGTGGTCTCTATATGGCGGTGTTTGTTAAGGAGTTATACCTGACTAGTGCTGACCTCTATGTGTGTCATCTATATGGTGGGTAGTAAGGTTCTACCTGAGCTGTGTCCAGATCTCTATGTGGACTCATATGGCGGAGTTTGTAGGTTAGACCTGAGCTGGTGACCTGACCTCTATGAGGTCACCTATATGGCGGAGTTGTAAGTGTATACCTGAGTCTGGTGCTCTGACCTCTATGTGGTCTCTATATGGTGGTGTTGTAGGTTTCCCTGAGTTTGGTGTCTAAAACTCTATGTGGTCTCTATATGGCAGTGTTGTAGGTTATATCCCTGAGTGGTGTCTGACCTCTATGTGGTCTCTATAGGGGGGTGTTGTAGGTTAAATACCTGAGCTGGTGTCTGATCTCTATGGGGGTGGTGTTGTAGGTTATATTGGCCCCGGGTATAATGCCAGCTAATGTGTCCCTGATTGACCTTGATGGGAGTTAAAACTTTTACTTTCTTGCTGGTGTTTATTTTAGAAAGGTGGTGAGGTGGTGAGAAAGGAAACGTGAGGGGAAAATTGTATGTGGGTGGAGGGGAAATATTGAAATGTGGGGTGAGGGGGATTTTGGATGGAGCAAACTTACCGTGTGTCTATGTTTATGTTAGACTGACAAATGTGTGACTCACTTGATATGTACTACACAATACAGCTCTTTTTTTTGCACACTGTATTATGTGGTAAATGGGCGCATTTATGTCCGAGAGGCCGGTATTATTTTCATGACAGTAGGGTGGGCCCCCAAGATGAATTTCCCCCCTGTGGGCCCCCCCCCCCCTGCCCGGCACTGCACCCCTAAATTTTGTAAATATTGTATATATTTTTTCAGGGGAAAACATAAAGATATAACACTTTAAATTCAATTAAAGTAGCAGTGTACAGCTTGAAAAGTGTAAATATGGTACCCCTTAAAAATAACCATCCCATCAATGTCAAAAACCCACTGCAAAAAAAATTTTTACCCCCAAAGTGAAAATGGACAAATTGTCCCCAAATTTTGCCATGTTCCCCCAGGATGTCAGGTGAATATTGTGTTCGGTAGGATGAGGTTGTGTCAACTACGTTTTTGTTTCCCTAGTCGTATGGGAAATTATCATGACGATATCCGATAGTCGATAAAGATTATCGCCGAGACCATTAAAAATTTATGGGAGAGGAACAATGCCTTCATTTTAAAACCCAAACAGGGCGGGGAAAAGTGGAATTAAACCACAACAGTAAAGGGATAGTGCAAAATCTTGGCAAGACACTTAGGTTAAAAAGTCACAAAAAAAAACACAGATATTACTACCCGCCCCGTACCACAGCAGACCCTTAAACTGCATCCCCCCAAAAATTTAAAAAAGTGCCAGAAGCAGTATTTTTTAAACCCCCATTTTAGTTAAAATGGACATTGACTACCCCCTGCCCCTTGAAGCAGCATGCCCCTTTAAAACCCTGTTCCCCCAAGTTTAAAAATGGGGAAGAAAGAGTATTTGAACCACCATTTTAGTTAAACGGGACATTGACTTGCCTTCCTGGCCCGCAGCATGCCCCTTAAAATTACATCCCCCAAAGGATTAAAAAGTGCCGAAAAAAGGAGTTTTGAACCACCATTTTAGTTGAACTGGACATTGACTTACTTGTCCTGGACCGCAGTATGACCATTAAACCTGTTGCCCAAATTTAAAAAAAAGTGGGGGAAAAGGAGTCTTTAAACCCACATTTTAGTTGAACGGGCCCTTGACAAACCCTTTTGAAACCACAGATGACCCTAAAAACCTGAATACCCAAGTTTAAAAAAAGTGCCAAAAAAAGGATCTTTTAACCCACCATTTTAGTTAAATTTGGACATTGATATCCCTGCCTGGACCGCAGCTGCAGTTTGCATTAACCACCGAAGAACAGTTGGCACACTGTTCGTTACTGAGTTTTACAGGGCTCTGCCCAGCGATGAAAAGGCCTGACAGTCTGCAACCGACGATCGCTGGCTTGCGTGTTGTCGCCAGCACTGGAAGGGAGACCTTTTTCTGTACCTCTACCTCCTGTCCTAACCCCCCCTTTGCTCGCTTACCAACCCCCAGTACGCTCCTGTTCAAATATAAAAATGTAAAAAGGTATGAAAGAGTTTTTGACAGTTCTTTTGAAAGAAGGGGAAATCACAGCATTCTTAAAACCCCTAATTTCCCAAAACCAATTAGGATTAAAAACGAATTGTTTTTATCAATACCCCTTTAAATGCGGTCTGGTGGGGAAAAACCGTAAAAACCAAAAAAAACAGTGTTCTTCCCCAGTCCCCCGGGATTAACAACTGCCCAGTAGGACTGGAATTGATATTTTCAACAAATTTCATACAATGCACTATCTGCTCCAAACTGAGTTTACCGGGGCGAATAAAACTATTTTAAAAAATTACAGGGTGAGAAATTTATTTTTGCAGCAAAAGACAAATTGGGAAACATTTCTCGGAAATGTTTTTATAAAAAATTTGGGGTACAACGTGGTATTTTAAAAAAAATGGGGCCCCACCACGTGCAAAACAGCTATTTAAAATTTTACGGATAACAAAAGGGGGTTTTTTTCCAAATAAATCCAAACGTTTCTAGAAATTCTGTACCAAATTTAAGTAAAAGGTGGCTCTTTGAAAAAAAAGGGATGCCAAAATAAAAGGTACAATTTACCTCGGTACAAGGTGTGCTGGCCAAAAAGTGAAAAAAAAAGCCATTTTCAATCAAAAATCTGGGCCCGCACAAATAACCCTCCTTTCCAAAGCCCGCCGTCTGTCGTCCGTCGGCCCCCCTCCCCCCCCAAAACCCCCCCGGCTGTACAGCGCGATGCTTCTTTAAAATTTTTTTCAACTAAGAACTGAAATTCTCTAATCACTTATTCTAATGTTCACAGTAAAAGCATATTGTCTGTATGAAAAAAGAGAAAAAATGTGTCTCTGAGCTAAGCTGTATTGAGAGACACGTACACACGCTTGCTTAGTGATAGACACTGAAACACTGATACTGAACAGGAAAAGCTTTTATGCAAAACAAGGGTCATGTATTTTTCCAGCCAATGAAACCAACATATCACAGTCATGACGTCGCACCCCAGTCCCCGCTCTGGCTCTAAAAGCTTTTTTGTGGCCCCAAAAATGACGGAAGCCCCAAAAAATGGGAGATATAAAGATTATCTGCAGATTGTCACCTAAAATTTGCGAAATTTCCGATCAGACTAAAAAAGGCCGATTTCAACTTTTTCGATTATAATCGCTCATCCCCATTAGAGGGCCAGGGGTTTAAAAAAGGAACAGGTGTTATAAATTTGGGTTATTGCTCTGCACCTCTCATATGGGCACTGGGGGTTCACATGGCACCCCAGCAAAGAATTTCGGGATCTGAAAAAAAAGATCCTCTCTGCATTAAGATGCTCTAGGCTATAAAAGATTGCAAGTCTTTTAAAAATGAGTGCGCACTGATGGCCAAAAACCTAAAGTGTTTACAAAACAGTTTCCCTAAGAACAGGCCTGCCCCTGGTAACCAAAAAAAGTTGAGGGTTTGTGTCAGCATCATAACCGAGACATATGAGTGCTGCCGATTGCTGCAGGGGTTACGGGATTGGGATCAGCCTGTAAGTTCTACCATACAAAACACATTGCATTTAAAATTTTTCTGCGGCTGTCATCCCCGAAGGAACCCCTTCAAAAGATGCATGGGAAAAGAAAAAAAATGTTTTGGGGTGCCAGAAATTTTGCCTTATTTAAAATATTTTTAATGCTGCTTGGTCCAAAAAACAATTTTGTATAGAAGTTCTGTTTATGAGGGTGTTGATTGCATTTATTCTGCTTGTTCTTGTGATTAATTTTTTTTCTAAATATATAGGGAGGAAAATAATTGAATTTGTTCATTCACATTATGTTTTTTTTTTGCATGTGTTCTTTAAATGTTATAAAATTTGTGTCTTTTCTGTTTCACATGAATTTCCAACATTTCTTTAGTACAATATTGAGTGAAAACTACTTTCAGCAACATATACTTGTTAAGGTGGCAATGCCGGATCTCTGATATGAGAGCTGATAGGGGAAATCAAATGTCATTTTCAGAATCAGCATCCCAAACATACCCAAAACCAGTTCCAACTTTTAAGGTACTAAAATGAATGTTCACCAGTGTGATGCACAAGAAAGCCAGCAAAGAGTTTTCTGAAGACAAGCAGACTATGGACATGGATTACTGGAACCATGTCCTGTGCTCTGATAAGACCAATATAAACTTATTTGGTTCAGTTGGTGTCAAGCGTGTGGTGCCAACCAGGTGAGGAGTACAAAGACAAGTGTTTCTTGCCTACAGTCAATCATGGTGGTGGAAATGTCATGATTTGGGGCTACATGAGTGCTGCCAATTCTGGGGAACTACAGTTCATTAAGGAAACCATGAATGCCAACATGTACTGCGACATACTGAAGCAGAGCATAATTCCCTCCATTTGGAAACTGGGCTACAGGGCAACATGACAACGACCCCAAACATACCTTCAAGATGGCTGACCACTGGCTTGCTAAAAAGAATTAGGGTAAAGGTGCTGAACTGGCCAAGCATGTCTCCAGACCAAAACCCTAATGAGCATCTGTGGAACGTCCTCAAACGGAAGGTGGAGGAGCGCAAAGTTTCTAACATCGATCAGCTTCGTGACATCATCATGGAAGAGGATTCCAGTAGCTGTAACCTATGAAACTCTAGTGAACTCTATGCCCAAGAGAGTTAAGGCAGTGCTGGAAAATAATGGTGGCCACAAAAAAAATTTACTCTTTCGGCACAATATGTCCATTTTCACTTAGGGGTGTACTCACTTTTGTTGCCAGCGGTTTAGACATTGATGGCTGTGTGTTGAGTTTTACTTAGGGCACACCAAATTTACACTGTTATACAAGCTGTACACTGACTACTTTACATTGTATCTGTGTCATATCTTTAGTGTTGTCCAATAAAAAGATATTATACAGGATAACTTTAGCATGCGGGTCAGTACAATTGCAATGAAATAAATTTTATATAGTTTTTTTATGTTTTATTACTTTTACACAACAGAAATGCATTTATTAAAAAAATGTGTTTTTATGTCTTCATAGGCCTATCCATAAGTTTATTTTTTTGTATAGTAGATGAGTATGGGCTTGTTTTTTGCTAAATGAGTTGATGTTCTTATTGGTACCATTATGTAGTTAATATGATGCTTTTATTGCTTTTTATCAAGGTTTTTGTGAGGTGTTTTGAACAAAATACAGAAATTCTGGTTGTTGTTTTTTTTTTTTTTTACAGCATAAATGACACACTAACTTTACTCAGCAGGTCAATACGATTACAGCTATACCAAATTTGTATATATTTTATTCAAAAAGGAAACATGTTCTTGCATCACCATAGTCTGAGAGCCATAACTTTTTTATTTCTATGTGTATGGAGCTTTGTATGGGTTTGGTTTCTGTGGGATGAGTTGACATTTTTATTGGTATCATTTTTAGGGGGACAAAGCTTTTTGATTGGTTTTAAATAATTTTTTTTGAAGCCAGGGTGAAGAAAATACTGCAATCCTAGTAGTATTCTTTTTTTTTATTTTTAACAGCGCTCACCGTGCAGTATACATGACAAGTTAGTTTTACTCTGTGGGTCGATGCAATTACGGCAATACCCAATTTATATAGTTTTTTTTGTGCTGAAGTGCTTTAAAAAAAGTGTTTTTATTTTGGAAAACAATATTTATGCATCACTATCTTCTTATAGCCATAACTTTTTTATTTTTGCCATATACAGAGCTGTGTTAGGGCTTTTTTTTGCGGGAGGAACTGACACTTTGATACTGTTGTGGGGTTTATATGAGTTTTTGATCGCTTTTTATTCCATTTTATGTGCTGTGCGATGAACAAAAATAATTCTGTGATTGTTTTTTGTTACACAGTTCACTGTGCAGGTTAATTAATATGATAGATCTATAAAGTCGGTTGTTACGCATGCGGCGATACCAAATATGTGTATTTTATTTATTTTTTATCATTTTGGGGGCGACAGGTGTTTGTAAAGGGGAAAAGGGCGATATATGTGTTTTTATTTTATTTTTCGTGTTTATGTTCTACTTTTTTTTCAAAACATTTTATTGAGAATAGAGATAGATACATCCAATCAAGTGGACAAAGTTGAAAATCCAGTATATAAGTTGCATATAACACAGGTAATATACAAGAAGTATCATTCTTCATCAAAGCAGGTATAGATACCATACAACAAGTTGAATAATACACAGCAAAGTTATACATATAATGATCATTGTCTGATCCTAAATGAGGTTAGCAGACAGAATTCAAATGTAATGGAGTGAACCTGGATCAGTGGTTAAATTAGATATCCCTTGCGAGAGAGAGACAAGTGTCAAAGCGCCTCAGAGCAAAGTGGTTGAAGAGGGGAGGGAAGAAAGAGAGAGGGTAAAAAAAAGGTGGGGGAGGGTGGAATAAAATGAGTATCTCAAAAAAGGAATGGCTAAGTGGTTCTACTTTTTTTTTTTTATACTTTTTCACTTTTTTTTCACTTTTCCCCATAGGGGAATTGTATCAGTGATCTTCAGATCACTGATACAATAGAGATCAGTACACAGCATTGGTGGATTTACTGACTATCACAGATGAACCAAAACAAATGACACGTCAGCACTGGAGAGCTGAATTTTGTACCAACACAATTTTGGTCTCTTAGTTGCAAAGTCTTCATTGGTTATACTTTGTTAACACATGAGGACTGGGTGCATTGGTGAGTGTAGCTTGTGTTGTTATATAGGTAACACCTCTTATGTTCAGTCAGTAATTAGATGAATGTCATTAGCTGTTATTTGGGAGAGAAGAATTAATTTAAGGGGATCCCAGTTTTGTTTCATTTTTTTAGCAGAACATAACAATACTGTCATTTTTGGGGTCTTTCATTTAGCAGTATGTCTGAAGTAGCAAGAACAAAGCATACTGATAAGAACACTCTGATTACAGTGAAGCATGGAAATAGCTCGGGGGTGCACTAAACTGCTTTGCTTTCTCTGACACTGGAAACCTGCAGCGTGTGGAGAGCAAGATGGATTCAATCAAAAGTTTACATACACTAGGATTATTATGACTTTAAACAATTTGGGACAACCCATATGATGATATAATATATTTGGAAGCTTCTGATAGGTTTATATGCCGCAACCCTGCCAGTGGCATCCAGGTTCACAGTGTGTTTTTTCAGAAATGTTTTTTTGTGCAGAACTTTTACATTGTATTTTGGCATATATTGCTTTTAATCTATATAGGGAGGAAGGGATGCCTCCATTTTGGTTTCCTGCACCCCACCCACTTTCACAGGCTGTTATTTGAGTGCAATTTGCAAGGTTGTTTTTTTTATTTCTTTCTCTCTGGATAATGAAGGTCGGTTGACCCAATGAGAGGCCTGGATTTGGCTCTATTGAGAGGTAAAGATAGCGTAGGACCACCCGACTTGAGATCACGTTGTAAGTTTCGTGGGTTTGGGTTAAGCATTTTTTGATCAAAAAACAATTTTTGAACTAAGAATCTCAAAGTTTTTTCATGTATGATTGATAGCATAAATGCTTCTTTAGGGATTTCCATGTACTGTATTGCCCTTTTAGCAGTGGTGTGCCGCTGGTAATGGTGTGCGTGTGTGTGTTATCATATATATATATATTATATATATATATATATATATATATATATGCCGCAACCCTGCCAGTGGCACCCAGGTTCACAGTGTGTTTTTTCAGAAATGTTTTTTTGTGCAGAACTATACGCTGCGATCTGTCATGTGAACACCACTGCGCTTTTCACATAGCGAGCAGGGAGAAACTCCCTGCTAATTGTTTAGCTCCGTCTCTGGGTCCGTCCTGTCAGTCCCAGAGAAGGATCGGTAAAGGGCTTGTAACACGGAGTGAAAACTCTGTGTGAACAAGCCCTTAAAAATAAAAAACAAAATAGAAAACAAAAACTCACCTTTTAAACTTGCTTTGTTTCAGTGCCACCGCTGCTACTGGTGCTCCCTACTAATAACATTACATATATTGGTGCTGAACATGAAGATATCTGCAGAGAACACTGGAAGCAACAGTATCGCTAAAACGGGGTAGGTTTCAAATGTGACTTAACATTTTTTCTATTTTTAGACCTATGTCTCCCTCTTCACCCGCCCAACTGAGTGAACACACGCCATTTAAAGAAATGGACAATCCTTTTAAGCGGATGCAGACACAATTATTTGTTCAAAGGAAAACTGCATTTATGTGTGATGTTTATACTACTTTTAATAAATGACTATTCATCAAATAGCCCTACATCATGTATCATATAAAATGTGCGTATGTAAAAGTTGCATGGTACATAACGTGCAAAAAAAAGCCATCAACCATCAAATGTTTGAAAAAAGTAAAGTGTTTTCAAGACAAGCCACAGATAATTTAAAGAAAGGTCTTCCCAACAAAATAAAAAACATGTACTGTAACTTGTTTTGCAGTTAATGTCAAGGTACTGTGTGACAATTTCAAAAACCATGCATTGCATAAAATGACAGGATTAGAAAGGTAATTTTCTGTTTAACACTGCAGTCAATGGCTTAGTGGTTTTGTACTGCTGGAGTACTTTGAAAAACAGGCTACATTATCAAGTACAAAGAAAGATTTGAAAAAAATCTAAAATGTCATTTTATAAACCAAATTAATGCATGAAAGGTGTTTTCAAAATAATTTATAATGTAGACAGAGCATTGGCTTCAACCAACAAATAACTCAGTGATATTAAATTTGGGTTTTATTATAGCTCTTTGAATTCATTTCTGCAGGTTTTCTAAAAAGATAATAGTGATTTTTGGAAACACACTGACATTAGCATTATGATAGAGTTTAAAAATCATATGTTTTCTTCTACCTTATTTCTAAATGTCAATAAACTCTTGAAGCATACCAGAACGTTCACATGACGTTTGTCCCAATTACGCCATTTGATCCTTGGTTAGAATCTGGCTTTTGCTCTGTCTGCTTTTACCATCCTGCAAGGTGGCAATTAAACACCTTTTCCAGTACTCTCCCAGCTGTAGCACATCACAAATCAGGCTGAGCTATAAAACCCAGCTACCACCATCAGTATGGGCCTGAGTTTTGGTTTGAATACCACAGTCTTCTGCTCTGGTGCTTGGGCTTTGTAAGATCGCTTCTCTGCCTTTTGGCTAGATTCTGGTAGAGGAAACCCTATCATGGTTTGGTTGGAAGGCTTCCTTGGGGTCCCGGGTAAATGAGTTGGCTATTTCTGGAGCATTGAAATTAGCACAATGCCTGTCGAGGCGTGAAAGATACAATACGTTTTCAGGTTTTGCCTGTATTTAAGAAAGAAATTTTGTTGAAGAACACTATGGAAGAAATTTATTTTAAGATCCTTGGATTAACAGCAGAAGTAGAATGCCTACAAGCTTTCCCTGCACAAGGTACCTGTGATTGCACTCTTTTTCTGAGTCCGATTGTGTGAATGCTATTGAGAAGATCAATGCTAGTCAATACCCCATATTGGAGAAAGTCAAACTGGAACATATGTTTAACTCCTTACCGACAACAGACTTATGGGTTCGTCCAATTGTTAGTAAGGTCCCATGTAGTGGGATTACTTAGTAAGTCCTCTACATAGGAGGTGGGTGCCAGATGCATGTTACAACTGACACCCGCCTCCAACAGCACGGAACTGAGCCAGCTCCAATCCCTGCTGTTAAACCCTTTAGATACCACGGAGATTGGCACCAACATGACGAATTTGCGGGGTACCAATCAGTTACTATGGCAGCAGGAAGCCTTATGAAGACTTCCATAGCCGCAATGTTAAGATTTATATTACTTCCTGCCCAAGGCAGGAAGTAATAGAATAGACATCTTTGTTTATTTATATCTTGCAGAAAGGTGTACAAGTGATCAAGCCCCCAAGTGGTCAAGTAGACTAGGGGGACTGTTTTTAACATATAAAAAATATTTAAAAAAAAATACTAAAGTTCAAATCACCCCCTTTTGCCATTTTACACATAAAAAATGAAAAGTTACACATAATTGGTATCACCTCGTCTGTAAATGTCAAATCTATAAAAACAAGAATAAAAAGTGATCAAAAAGTCACATGTATCCTAAAATGACAACACTTAAAAACTACACATCAGGCTGTAAAAAAAAAATGCACTCTCATTCAGGTCCATAGGTGGATAAACAAAAACATTATTGTTCGCAGAAAATGGCTGCAGCACAAATTTAAGAATTAGAGAGCTTTTATTTTATTAAAAGTACTAAAACATAAAAGATTACCCTATATATTTGGCATTGCTGGAATTGTATCAACCTGCATAATACAGATGACACATCATTTATACCGAAGAGTATATAAAATAAATCCATCACAAACATGGCACAAGTACGTTTTATTTTCATATTTCACTCCATTTTTTTGCGACCTCCCAGTATATTCTATGGTGCGGTCAGTGGCACCATTAAAAGGTACATTTTGTCCTGCAAAAAACAAGCTTTCATAGTTCTATGTTAAAGTCCTGTGTTGTGCCGTGGCAAACGGTGGCATGGGATGGAGCATTACTGGCTCAGGAAAGTGATGCTGAGGACCTCCTTCTGCCGAAAACCGGGGTAGGTGGAAGCCGAAAAACTGTGGGGCCACCCCCCCGGGCAATGGGCAGGGGAAAATTTTCCACATGGATAACCAAAACCCAGGACTTTGCGCATGTTTGCAAGATAGGGGGAGGATCTCTTTTGGGAATGATAAAAATATGAGGGGACAATGAAATTTCTGAAAAGGGTATGTAGATTTTATTATAGGGTGACCCCTTACTGCTCTGTTTTCTTGAGGAATAAATTTTAAAAGGGTGTTGTAACGTATTAATGGGGAACCAAAAAGGGCTAAAACAAAACTGTGTATTTGGTTTGAGTGCCTGCCTGTGGAGCAGTCTCCATCATTGCAGGGAATCTAGGGGAGATGGCTCCTCTTGATTTGTCTGGTACCGAATACTGAGAAAATAAACAAGTTGAGATATTTAAGTTGGCTAGCCCATTTGGGGGATGGCAAGCATATACATGAGGAAGTTTGAAAAAAGGGGATTATTTTTCATTTCATGAGGAGTATCTTGTTACTTAAATGTAAGAAGTAGCAGAGAAGAGAATTTGAGTGGAGAAATTTTTTTGAAAAGGGAAAATTAAAGTAGATGTGTTTTGTTTACAGGAGTGTGCAATAAATACTGTGCCTAAGGCGGAGGAGTGGCAGTATGGCAGAATATTGTAGTCCCCCCATCCATAAAATGTTACGGATCTGTCAGGTGGTTTATGCCATCCTATCTGAGAGCAGGATGTGATAGAAGAAGAGACACTAAGCTCTGTGATATTTAGGTTGATATGATATGGAGCAGGATTTCTGAGTAAAAAGCAAAGTATATTCTAGCCAGATTTTTTTAAGTGTCAGTAGGATTTCTGTCACCCGCCCCCCCCCCCACCACCACCCCCCACCAAAAACAAAGGAGTTTCAAATAGTTGTTATAGAGCCAACTGTCAATCACTATTTGAGAGTGGGGTATGGAAGACTTTCAGTTTTAACTCTACAAAATTTCTCTGATTTTGTTTACTCAGAAATCCAGTTTTGGCCTCTCTGATAGAGCCCCATTTTTTAAAAGACATGTTCACTTTTTGTGAGAATAAGTTTTTGACACTTTTACCTAACATGTCATTCAGAGATTATTTTCTCGTGACACATTGTTCTTTAAGATAATAAGCATTTTTTTCCATACAATCCTTGTTTATAAGTGAAAAATATCAAAATATTGTGAAAATTTTGTAAAATTTGCCATTTTCAAACTTCAAAAAAATCTGCATGTGAGACAATTAATCCACTTAAAATAGTTTATAACTAGCATTTATCATATGTCTACTGTAGGCTGGCATAATTGTTTAAATGTCTTTTTTAGAAAATTAGGGAGTTTACAACACAGATTTTTTTAGGGACCCTCCAGTGTGACCCGGCTGAGGGCCGTAATTAGATACCCCCCTAACGACTCAATCTAAAAACTACACCCCCTAAAATTTAAAACAGCAATTTTTGGAAATTTATTAACCCACTAATATTTCACAGAAATTTAAAACAAAGGAGGGGAAATTTTTAAAAATTTTACTTTTTTTTTTGCAGATTTTCAATTTGTTATATTTTAAAAACGGTAATGTACCCGGGAAATCAACTCAAAAATCAATTCCCCCAAATTTTCCTTTTCAGCATTCCCAATATCCTTATGCGCTTTTTGGCTCAACCACAAATCCCAAATAGGAGGAACACGTAACAGCTTTTCTAATTTTCAATTGATTTTTTTTTAGGATCATTTCAGGTTTGCGGGAAACCCAAGGTCTAAAACTTAAATTAAGCGCCCAAAAAGACCCCATATTGGAAATTTAACACCCTTTGAGGAATATATCCAGATTGTAGTGAGTATATCAAAACAAAAGGGGGTTAACAAAATTTTTTTGCATTAGCGGTAAAAGAAGAAAATTATTTTTTCCAACAATCATCAATTTTAGGTGAAAATGTTTAATTTTTCAAGGAATCCTGGGAAAAAGCATGCAAAATTTTTCTTACGCAATTTATTCCAAGTTCAGCAATACCCTATATATTGGTGTAAACTGCTGCTTGGGGGCATGCAGGGGGTATGCAGGGGGATACTATTTTGGCAATTTTGGTGGGCATTTTTAAACCCCCCAAAATACCAGAAAAAAGAAACCTTCCAGTCCCCCATTTTGGATTCAACACCCCCCCCATGGATCTATCTAGGGGTGTACGTGCATTTGGGCGCACGTTGTTTCCCTAATTTTTCAGCTTTTGGGATGAAAAGGAGGGGGGGAAAAAGCATTTGCCCTTTTTTTTTTTGGGTGTCAATTTTACAGCATTCACAGTGGAGTGTAAATGACAGGATAACTTTACTATGTGAGTCGGTGCAATTGCAATGATATAAATTTTATATAGTGTTTTTTTATTCTACAAATAAAAGGTTTTATGAAAAATTGTGTTTTTATGTCGTTATAGTCTGGTAGCCATAACTTTATGTATGGAGCTGTGACCTTTGAAAGAGATCTTTCAAAGGTAGTAAAAACAGAGCTTTACTACTTTGGAAACAAAAATTGTCAAGAAGCTTGATTTTTGAATAGCCTTTCTTTCAAATTTCAAATGTAATTTTAACTTTGATTCATTTTTCCATCGTAGAAATTGTCGTTAAAAAGGATCATTAGAAAATTGTGGGGGGCGGGTTCCATGAAAGGAGCGGACGCGCAGTGTGTGCTCTCCTCGGGGCCCCACCCTTTTGCACAATTTGGGGACCATAAAGGCAAAAAAACCCGGGCCCCGAAAACAGCTGCCAACCCTGGACCCCTGGACCCCAGGGCTCACCATATCCAAATTCTTCACCCCATTGAGGGGCTTGAGGGAAAAAGGGGGTCTCTTCCCGGGGGCAGGGGCCGGCGCCATTTGCCCTCCTCCGCTACCCCGGGTCCTAACCGGGCCATCAGCGCTCCAACGCAAGCAGCCAAAGCCCCGACCCACTCTGCACCGCCACCTTCCGCACCCGCAACTCACTGCGCGGCTGACGGGAGAAAGACGCGTGGGTGCGGTCATCTCCGGAGTCTCCCTTTAAGAGCGCAGCAGCCGAACACCTGCCGCAAGCGCGAAGGAACCGGAGCGCCATGGACGTTCCCGATTTGGGCACAAAGCCAGAAAGGTCAGTGCTGGGGGGGAGACGATCTGCTCAGCTCCTCAAACAGCCCCCCCAGCAGAGTCTAGCCACCGGGCCCCAGCTGAGAACGGGACCTGGTCGGTGCGGGGACCCCAGGAAGGGCCTTCAGCCAAAACCCGGGCCAAGGGCTGAAAAGGCCCGCCCTAATTTGGCACCGGGGGGAACCTCAACACCCAGTTTCGGTGGACATGCCCCTGGCCCGACGGGTGCGCACCACTACGTTGTGGCGATGCGGGGGGGACTAAACATGGCCTCCCCAAAATCCCCGCCAGGGACGTGCAGTATGCGATCACGGAGAGCCGGGTGGGGAGCTACCCCTCCCATCATCGGGCAGTCTGCGGGGGGACCCTTTTTTTTCTCCACCATTTCACCTGTCCCATCTAGGCAACGATCCCCGTCCATTTCACCTGTTGCCCGCCCAGGCAGGGGATTTGGGGAAAAACCCCGGGTTTCGGGAAACCACGGGACCCCAAAGGCCCCTTGAAAACCTTGGGGGGACTTGACGGGGTTTGGGGGAAACGCCGGGCCACACGAGGGGGGAACCAGCCCCGGAGTATGCGCGACCTTTCCCAAACCCAATGGGCCCCTCCGCGGGCCCTGCCCCCGGTCGGTTCCCCCCCACCTCAGCTCCAGTCCGGTCTACATCAAAAGAAACATGGAAAGCATCTCGTGGGTTTCAAGCCCTAGCTCTTCAACTTGGGGGGGGACCCCTTTACCCGTCCCCCGGAAACCGAGGGCCCATGCCTTTCTTTTCCCAAAATTGCCCCCCGGGGCCGTCTTCAATTCAACCCCCGGCCCTTTCCATTCCCCCTGGGGGCCCCCCTACTCCCCCGGGAAGCCCTCCGGGAATAAAGGGCCCTCTTCTCTCGCTCCTGCCCACTAAGAGGACATGCAGCTTATGGCTAAAGGGGGATGAAAACAAGCCTGGGCCAAAAATTGGAACCGGCCCAAGTCAAAGTAGCAGACCCCCCAGGCACGGGTGCGACTTTTAGAGAAAACCGGGAAAGTCCACAACTACCCTTCTATCAAACCCTGCAACCCGCTATATGGGAAACAAAGTTTCTTCCCCACCTTAAAACGGATCACTTGGATATTTAGAAAAACCGGAACGGTCGCAAAAAAAAATTGGGGCTGAGAGGTCACCGGAGTCTTTTTAAAGCCCGGCGACCTGTTTTCCCACCTTACAAAAATTTATAACACCATTTTAGGGGGGGATCGGGGGAACTTTATTGAATTGGATAGACCCCTTCGGGGCCGCTGCCCCACAAAGTCAGGACCCGCCCGTCCACGGGACAAATCTGCCGGATACACCAACTAAACCCAAGGGAGGAGTTGCAAAAAAGCGCGCATAAGCAGCATGTGGAAAATAAAGGGGGTGAAACTGGGCCTATTTCCAGATCTCTCTTTCCCACCCTCCGCTTTGGAGGGGCAACTAGATCGTTTTTAAGCAGTCCCCCAAGCTAGAAACATTTCTACAGAGGGGGGTTCCCATTCCCCCTTCCAGGAAAAAACCCAAGAAAAACATGCTCGTCTTCAGGCCCCCCAGAAAACCTTTCCCCGGGCCTTTACTCGCCCCGGGGGATTTCCCCGGGCTGTACCCTGCCGGATTTGGCACCTGCTCCCCCCTGATGGGACTCCACCTGAGACCTCTTCGCCCAAAACCCCTTTCCCCCATCAAACCACACCAAAACCCAGGGGGGGACGATGCCTAAAGCAGCCCGGCAACCACCCCTCCAGGCTGAGCCTCACCGTGCCCGGGGGAATCGCCCGCTGCTGGGATTCAACCTGAAAACTCCACCCCCCCCGGGCCTGCTATCCTGTTTTTTGGTGGAATGCCCTTGCCTTTTTTTTGTTTTTCCCACCATTGACTCTGATTTTTTCAAGGGCTCGGGGGCCTCAGGGCCCCCCCATGCCCTTTTTTTTTTTGATAGCCCAACACAATGATATTTGACTGTTTTGTCGGAAATGCCCGGAATATTTGTAGTTTTCATTCAAATCTACGCTTACCCCTCCCTTTGAGCGGTGCCCTTTCCCAAAATAGATACGGTCTGGCCCCGGACAACCCCCCCCCCCCTCCCCAGCCCTCTCCCCCCCCCCCCCCTCCCCCTTTCCTTTTTTTATTTTTTTTTTCTCTTCCTTCCTTCCCCCTTTCCCCCCTCCCTTCCCCCCTCGTCTCCCTCCCCCCCTTTTATCCCCTTTAATTCCCTACCCGGCCCCAGAGGGTACCCCTTTAAACTCTCTCATTATAGGTGCCAACGTCTGAGGTCCCCATACAAAATTATTTTACTTTTAGCCCTTTCCCCCGTGTAATTGCTAGCCCCCCCTAATATTTTGGGGCCCTTTTTGTACAAAAAAATGGTTTTGAGTTAGGAACCTGCCGTTTAGTTGCTTGGCCTCTCATTATTGGGCCCCTCAGTTTCGTTTGGTTATTTGATTTTACCTAAAATGTATTGGCGTTCAGTCGGGCTCAAAAGACCCCGCATTCCCTACTCTGGGGGGAAATCCCCTTTTTAAAGGGTATCACTCTTTTTTCCACATGACTAGCATACGCATAACTTCCCTTAACGTGAAGGGTTTTAAATTTTTTCCCCCCCCCCCGAGAAAAGATCCCCAAATTCTGTTTTTACCCTGCACAAACAGAAATCTGGGAAATAGTTGCATTCAGGAGCCCCTTTCTCCTCCCTCCCATATCCAACCCACCGTAATCGTATTTCCCCTCCCGGGTGTATAACGGGCACCCCGGGCCCGCCAAGGTAAAAGGGAGTAAAATTTTTTTTCCACAAGTCCTTACCATTACTATTTTTGGACCTTCAGTGATGACGACGCTAGGGGGCTATTTGTGAATTTTAGTTTGCGGGGGCCCAAAATTTTAAAATTTTGGCGAACGTGTACCCCCCCAACACAGGGCAACTTCCTTCCTCACCAAGGTCCTGGACCGGGGGGGGGCTCACCCGCTTTGCCCCAAAGGGCCCTATTTAAAATGTGTGGGGAACTCAACCTAGCCTTGAACCCTTTTCCTAGACACATCCATGGGGCCCCTCATTTAACAGCATACCAAACCCTCAACAAAATTACGTAGGCTGCTCCCCGAGCCCAGCTAGTTGATGTTTTGGGGACTCCTCCACCCGCGGACAGGGACTACACGTTCTACTCTTTTTTCCCCCCAACTCCTATTGTCGTATTTGACTATATCTTCCTGCAACACTCCCTCCCCCGTCACGTGGTAACTGCTTCTGTGGGGGAAAAACTTCATTTGGACCAGCCCCCGTCCATTGCGACCTTGCCCTCCCAGAAATTAAAAAATTTTGCCTTTTTCTTGGGAAATTGAACGAGGGCGCTCCTTTCTGACTCCCTTTTTCTTCCCGACTTAAAAAAACATCATTACTCGTTCATTTTCGATGCATCGCTCAGACTCAACCTCCCTACAAAAATTTAATGGGAGGCCCTTTAAAATGCACTTGGGGGGAACTTTTTATAAACATGGCTCGGCCTTTAAAAAGGGGGCCTCTTTCTAAAATCCCAGTCCTCTTGACTCAGCTATCTTCGTTTTAGGGGGTTTTGAGAAACCCCTTTATATAAAAGAAATGAAGTTCTGGGTATACCCAATACAATTTAACCCCAAAAACTACAGGTATAAAAACCTAGAATAAAGATACATAAAACATACCTTTTTTAAAAAAAATAAAATTAAAAAATTTAGAAAGAAAAAAGAAAAAAAAAAACCCTAAAAAAAACCCTATCAAAGACCTGTCTCCTCAAAAAAGGGGGAAAACGCCCCCAATTTAAAGGGGGCCCCCACACTGGAACCCAAACTACCCCGTCCCTAGTACATCTAAAAAGAAAAAAAAAAAAAACACATATACCCCCAAAAAAGGAGTGGGAAAAAACAAAAAAAGGGGCCTTTTTTTTTTTTTGTGCCCCTTTTTTTTTTTGTGCACTCCCTTTGTGGTTTTAAAGTGTTTTTTTTTTTTCATTTTGATGTAAACTAGGGGCAAGGGGGTTTGTTTAGGTTCCAGTTTGGGGGCGCCCTTTTTGGGGGGGAAATTTTTCCCTTTTTTAGGCAGAAAGGTCTTTTATAGGGGATAATTTTAGGGTGTCTTTTTGTTTTTTTCTCAATTCTTATTTATTTTTATTAAAAGTAAAGTTTAATTTTATCTTTTTTCTAGGTGTTTATACCCGTAGTTGTTTTTTGGGCCCGCTATCTTTTTCAAGAATCCATACACCAAAACAAAAAATTGGAGTCAGACCTGAGAGCTCTCACCAAAAACGCGGCAGGGATACTCCCCGCTGATGGAGAACAAGCAAAAAGATATCGTCAAAATTAAAAGCTCTAGCTCCTTCTATTTCCCCGGAGTAACAAGCCAGGAAAATTCCTCGCACGTGCACTTTTGGGAAGGGGAAGGGGGGGGGGGGGGGGGGGGGGGGGGGGGGGGGGGTCTTTTTGTCCCCCGTATTAAACCCCCCAAGGGCGGTCGCCCCACTTAACGGAAGACATTTTTTCTACTTTTTCCCTAAATATTATTCCTCTTTTATAACCTTCCCCCACCCCAGTTTAACACCACTTTTCCTTCATCCTACCTGCGAAAAAAAGCCCTCCCGCCCCCTTTCGGCTCCCTCCCTCGACTCCCCGGAGGCCCCTTCACGACAGAGGGAAATTCCCGGGTGCTATAATCCCCCTGCCCCCTGGGAAAAGCCCTGGCCCGGATGGCTATACGGCCCCGGTTTTTTTTAAAAATCTAAGGGAAGAGTTAAAAGGGAAACCCCCTTGGGGTTTTTCAATGCGGCGTCCCAGACTCCCCCTTTTTACCGCTTTCCTTCGGGCCCCATATAGTATCATTCCTAAAGAGGGAAAAGACCCGTCGCTTTTTCAGGCTAAACGCCCCCTATCTCTAATTAACATGACTCAAAGTTCTTCCTAAAAAAGCTTGCCCTTAGAATCAACCCTTTATTGGATACCCTTAAACCCTCCAACCAGGGAGGATTCGTTCCCTCCAGGGGGGCGAGGGACAATACCTCAAGACCCCTTTTCCCCTACTCCAATACGTTTCCCCTCTAAAAAAACCCATGCCTTTTTCCCATCGCTGGACGAGAAAACATTTGAAACGTGTGGGTGGCTGCACGGTGGGCGGCGCCGCGGCTCCCGCGGGGTCCCCCTTTGCGCACGGGGTCCGGCACGGGTGTGGGGGCTGCCCCCCAGCCGTGGTCCTTCTTCTCTAAGGGGTGGAAACCCCGTACTTACCCCGTCCCCGCTTGTCTCCCCGCTTGCAAACCCCCCGCCGCATAATCCCTGCTTAAGGCGCGCGCCGACGGGTGGTCCCGGGTTTAAAGGGCCAGGGGCGCCTTTTAATTGGTTTTAAATTTACGGCCGGGTGGTCCCCATATATGGGAACGTCCCTGGGGATCGCGCCAGTTGTTGGTGTGTTTAGGAGCCTTTAGAGTGTATTTAAATTCAGTCTTTAAATTTTCCCCCGGGACCAGTCCGCCTGCTTAGTTTCCTTTAAACCCTTTTTTGCCGCCCGCCCTGCCGTCTGCCCGCCTTGACCACGAACCCCCTGCCCCCCTGCCCTGACCTTCTGCCCCGTCCCCGATACCCCCTCCGGGTTAAAGATTTTGCACCAAAGTGTACCCCGGCCGCCATCGCAAGCAAAATCACGTCAGGGGTAACACCTGGTAGCCTCACGCCCCAGCAAGTCCATCCCGCTTTGCGGCGGGCTCTGGTGAAAACCGGGGCTACTTAGACTCCGTATCCCTGGCGTGCTTAGCTATCATCGCTTTCGTTGGCCCAGCGGATCCACCATCCGATACAGTGGCCTTTTCTACTTGGTGTCCCTGGGAATCTGTGGGCTTTGGCCCAGACAATGTGTGGGAGAATTTAATGTCACTTTATACACGCACCCAATCACAGATACGAATTAACGGCTCCTCTCTGAACCTCACAATAGGTAATGACACCAGGCAGGGAAGCCCCTCGATGGGGGGCCCCCTCCTTTACATCCTGGTCATGGAACACTTGATGCAGGCATCCCGGCTAACCCAATTATTCAGGGACTCCAGTCGAGGACATGCATTTCCAAATGCTCCCATTTGCTGATGATCTGCTTTCTATACTTAACCCACCCTACAACATCCTCACCGGCAGTTATAACGACACTAGAGGAATATAGTAGGTTTCATTCACCACAAAATTAATATGGCCAAAAGCTCCGCTTTGAGCTTTTATCTCCTACTGACACTCTGTCCTGTTTGAAAGCTCCTACCATTTTTCCGGAGGAAATCGTCCTTCAAATATCTCGGTAGTGCACATTCCACTCTAGACCTGATAAGATCTTTGATCTAAATTTTACTCCTATGCTCCGTCAGGAAAAAAGCAAGATCTTTTGAGGTGGGACAGACTGATTTTTCCTGGATTGGGAGGATTAATATCCTCAAGATTAATATTCTACCCCCCGTGTTGTACCTTTTTCAGGCATCTCCACTTTAATATCCCTAAGTCCTTCTTCAAAGATCTGCGTAAGACTGGTTTTTGCTCAAATTTGTTTGGGCACATGGACACCCCAGGATTGCTGAAGCCACACTATCGCGCCCCAAATCTGAGGGAGGTTTTATCTCCTTCTTCCGGACTTCAGTCCTCTATCCTTGCCTCAATTGCTGTGCGCATACTTGACACCCTTTCAACCAGAGAAAATTAAACTATGGGTCGCTCTAGAAAACCGTTGGTATAAAGCACCAATAGCGGGCTTCTCCCTTGCTACCACCCTGTAATGCTACCAAAAAGCCTTCTCCGCTCCATCCCCCTAATTACGAGCACTTCGTTTTCCATAGGCAGGGCTTATGCATCACAATGAAATTTATACTCTCAAGGAGGCCCCCGTACCCCTATACTGGGAAATCCGGCTACTCCTGACCGACTCTCTTCAGCACTCTCCCAGCCTACTAGGGGGTTAGTGCCCCTGTCCTCGAGCTGGATGATGGAGTGTCTCTCTGTGGTACGTTGAAGATTATGAGGAGCCTGGTGGGTGTGCACCGGGACACGGTGTTCGCTTGGCTTGCATTGTGTTGTCTACTATCAATCAACTCAGTCTTTTTTCGGAATGGAACATCTTTGGACTTACACCGACCCCTCACTATGCTTTGAACAGTGGTGCCTGTTAGACATACAGGGACACAGCACGTCCCTCTCAAGTCTATATACTCTTCTGTTAGAGATCATCTGGGGAGAAAGCTCCCGTTTCCCAAAGAGCTGGGGAAGAGAATTGAATATAGACTCCTGTCGATCGGGGATTGGAAAAGGCCTTTCACCTAACACATAAATCCTCTTGTTTCCCGCCAAGCACACGAATTGAGCCTAAACAAAATTCTTACTCAGATGTTACCGTGTTCCTGCCCTGCTGAAGGCCATGAACCCCGTCGCCTCCGAATGTGTGGTTTGGCGGTGCAGGTTCTGAGAAAGGCACTATGACCCACATTTGGTGGGGCTGCTCGGCGATACAAGCCCTTCTGGTTGAAGTGATTGACATAACCTACCAACACGGGGATTCAAACTGCAGAATACACCCTTCCTCCCTCCTCCTCTTTATCATCCCCCTACCTACAAAGCTACTGAGGAGACACCTCCTGGCTTTTCTAATCCTGGCAGCAAAAACGTCAGGCCCTCGCCTATGCTTTCCCACAGCACTGTCCATCTAATACATGACTGGAATTAAGGAGATCCACCTTCTGTCCAGAGATTGGAGGAGTTAGGACATCAGACTCGCCCTCCGGCAATACAGAAAGTAACCTTTCTACCTGGGAGGACTGGATATCCTTTGCAAACCACAGATTTCTAACGTTCATGCATGTAGGGAGGGCTCGTCTCACCCACGTTACCCGCTTGGCTACCCTCAGACTTCAATACGAATTGCCCTTCCATAGATGGTGTCATTGAGCGACTGACAAGTTGTGTTTGTTTTTTCTTCATGTTTATTGATTTCTCTTTGTCTGTACTTCGTCGTTACCAGTAACTACCTATTCCGTATTCCGTTCCTATGCAATAACGCTACATTCTTTGATCTGTGAAATGGACATGTCCCCACTGGTAGAGATGTTAAGGATCCGCTCACCCCCCCCCCCCCCCCCCCACCCCCCCCCCCTCGGGACCCAAGTTTTGGTCCCGGACGCGTGACGTCCTCCTCTCACCTTGTGAATCCCATTGCTACTATCTCTTGACTTGGACAACATTAGACAAATTTTGTTTGCTGCACTTAGATCGATCGATGTAACTATCCACCAGTTGCCTATGCGTGTTCAGGTACCTCACTTGCATGTTTTAAAAAGCAATCACAGAAGCCTATGATTTTGTAATATCTTGCCATAACATAATGCTCGCTGTCTACGGGTGAGATGTTTGACCATGTTCTTACCTCAAATAAAACCTTTTGAATAAGAAAAAAAAAAGAAAATTGTTTGTATTTTTGGGGGTTTCCAAAATGGAAAAAATTAGAAGAACTGGGTTTATGACTAAGACATGTTTGGGTGGATAAGTCTTTTTATGATCTGTAGAATCTGGGATTCAAAGAGGTTGTAGAGAAAGATAATATAGTTAGTTTTGTGAGGTAAGGAAACATTATGTAGGGTCTCATTTTTAAATGATGCCCAGTCTTTAAAAGGTTTTTTTTTCTACATGTTGTCTCACAGAGTCAAAGGCAGCTTCATACTCGCACCTCCTGGTCATGCTGTGGGTGGTTCTATAGCAGTGAATAGCATATTTATCTCCTCTATAAGTTGCTGAGTGCTATACTGACATAAGTGCAAAACAAAGCTCCAGAGCTCCAAAGAGTGAAAACAGGTGTTTATCAAAGGTAAACAATTTAATCTTGTTAGAGATGAAGACTCTGTCCGACCATGCTGACTTCACTCTCTGCTCTCTGTCTAATCAGGAAGGGAGATATGGATGGTAACTGAGAGACATGTGTTTGCACTGAGAACAGATAAAATCTCTCTTATCTCTGGACAAGGGCAATATCGAAAGAGCAATGTATTTATTAAAAATCTTAATTTACATACATATTTAAAGCTAATAATTGTATTGAGAAAACCCCTTTAAAGATCTGGGAGTTGTTTGATATTTTTGCTGATATTTTGCTGATATTTTTTCAACTCAGAGTGCAAAGCTGATGCTTCGGGTATGTCACCCTTAGTCGTAGACCTCCTGGATGAACAGTGCACCCTCACATCAAATGCCTTACTACAATACTATGTGAGCTGGCTAGATTGGCTTTTTGCCATTTGCATGCATCTCTCCATGGGTTTCCAGTTTTCCTCAAGAAAAGAAGCATATGCCCATCAGATTTATGTCTAAGGTAAGGCCGTGGTAGAATGGAAGACTTGAAGCATTTATTCTGGTGATGTGACTTTGCACATCAAATTTTATCCAGTTTAATTGTACTGTATTGTTTAGATTTCTTTTAAGCACCAACATTTTTATATGAAAATATTTTAATTTACATGACTTCATGTAATTAAAATGTTTAATTAGTGGATTTATTTGATCATTTTTACTATTTATAAGGACTTGTTCACATGACGTTTTTTAAGCACTGAAAACTGCATCCGAAAAGCGGCTCCGCAAAATGCAACAGCTGATGCCGTTTTGGATCCGTTTTGCATACTTGTATCATGCATTTTACGGATACGCTTTCCGGATATGTTTTGAAAAAAAAAAAATTCTCTCTCTCTCTCCCACTCATCTCCTGCCCATTCATCTCCTGCCATGCTCACCCGACGACCCAGCAGCGACGCTCACCCGGCGATCCTGCAGCCATGCTCACCCGCCGATCCCGCGATCCTGCAGCCACGCTCACCCGCAGTTCCCGCGATCCCTCAGCCACGCTCACCCGCCGATCCCGCGAACCTGCAGCCACGCTCACCCGCCGATCCTGCAGCCATGCTCACCCACTGATCCTGTGATCCTGCAGCCACGCTCACCCGCCGATCCCGTGATCCTGCAGCCACGCTCACCCGCCGATCCCGACATCCTGCAGCCACGCTCACCCGCCGATCCCGCGATCCAGCAGCCACGCTCACCCGCCGATCCCGACATCCAGCAGCCACGCTCACCCGCCGATCCTGCAGCCACGCTAACCCACTGATCCCGTGATCCTGCAGCCACGCTCACCCGCCGATCCCGCGATCCTGCAGCCACGCCCACCCGACGATCCAGCCCCCTGCAGCCACGCTCATCCGACGATCCATCAGCTGTGCACTGCGCTTTTCAGATGCGCTTTCAGGAACCAAAGCGCCAGCAATACGTATCCACAGTGTGGAGCGATTTTGGACAGGTGCCAAAAGCGCACTCCTTTATATCCTATGGGCTTTCACTTGCGTAGAACGCAAGAAGAATTGACATGTCAATTCTTAAAGCGGATCCGAAAAGCGCAGTGCAGGAGAGCTCTCAAAAGCGCATCGCCGATCACCAGTGAGCAATGTTAATCACATTGACAATTGTTAGATCCGTTTTGCGGATCCGCTTTGCTTGCGCAAAACGGATCCAAAAGCGGAACGGCAAAACGTCATCTGAACAAGCCCTAAGAAGGCATTACAGAATTCCAGAAACATAGCCATTTTTAAAGGGTTGTCTTATCCCCTCGTGAAAATATTTTTATCTTTTTTTTTTTTAACCATAAACTTTTTATTGGTCAGATATAAAGTAGTACAAACAGAGTACAGTATATGTCATTGTAAGACCAAATTTCAACTTTTATCCCCAAAACACAACCCAGCCCACCTCCCAAATCCATCTCCAGATTCAGAACAGTATACATCCATTACAATCACATAACAATGCAATATTAATAACATTCAGTTCTTGTCACAATAAAAATTGTACCTGGCTGTCGGACGGCCTCCATCCACACAACTGCCATAGACACAGTCCCAGGAACCTCTACACCGAGATCCCCAACACCCTCTGCCTAACTAAGTTCAGTGCAGCAAGACCAGAAGTATCCAGCCATTTAGCCCATATTTTATTATACTTAAGTTTGGCCCATCTCTTATAATACACCCCTCTCTCCAGTGCAATCAGCCAGTTCACTTTATTAACAAACTCCTGTGCTGACGGAGGTTCTGCATCCAGCCACTTTGAAAATATTTGTATCTAGATTGTTTATTGTGTATTTATATGACAAGAAGATAAGGCCTAAGAATATTGGAAACACAAGTCCTTTTAATAAAGTTTACAGATACCCACAGGATGTTAAACTCATTAAACTCATGATATCAGTCGCCATGTGTGATTTATGACATGTAAGTATATACTAACTGACGGGTTAAAAAAAAAGCAATCAAAAAGCTAGTGCTCAAGCCCTATGTGGTCCTGAGAGTCCAACATTTTGATGTTCCTGTAACTGTACTCCTGTGTTGTCGCTTGCCTTCTTTTGACCTTGGCATTTCTGTTGATTGTGTCTCTATTACAGACCTTGGATTTGATGTTTCCTCATCTGCTTTTGTTCACATTCATCCTATAAGTCAACCCTGTCCTGGTCTCCTGGTGTCTTCATTACATCCTGAGTCTGCTGGTATCTGTAGTCCATGTGTAGTTCTGCTTTCTGGATCCCTGTCCCAACTCCTTTTGTGTTTGGCCTCCTATGTTCCTGGTGCCCGCCTGTTGGTCTGGAGTCCTCCGTACCTGGTGTCCTGTAGTTCTGCTGTCTGGAATCTAGTTCTGCTTTCTGGAACCTTGTCCATAGTTGCCAACTTTTGAAATTGAAAAAGCAGGAGATTGTAGAGGGCGGTGCGCGTAGCCCGCCACGGAAAAAATTTGCATGGACACGCCCATCTTGTTGGTGTGCCGCGCCCCTTCAAAAAGCCACACCCACTCCACCTAACTGCATAACGGCTTTGGAAGAAAGCCAGGTAGATGCCCTTATAGCCAGGTAGTGTACCCCCCCATAACCAGGTAGTGCCTCTTACAGGCAGGTAGATGCCCCCTTGTAGCCAGGTAGATGCCCCCGCTGTAGCCAGGTAGAGCCCCCTCTGTAGCCAGGTAGAGCCAAATTTGTAGCCAGGTAGATGCCCCCCTTTGTTGGCGAGGTAGAGGCCCCCTTTGTTAGCCAGGTAGATGTCCCCATTGTTAGCCAGGTAGATGTCCCCATTGTAGCCAGGTAGATGCCCCCCCCCCATTGTAGCCAGGTAGATGCCCCCTTTGTTGCCAGGTAGTGCCCCCCTTTGTTGCCAGGTAGATGCCCCCTTTGTTAGCCAGGTGATGCCCCCTGTGTTAGCCAGGTAGAGCCCCCTTTGTTAGCCAGGTTGTACCCCCTCTGTTGCCAGGTAGACCCCCCCATAGTAGCCAGGTAGTGCCCCCCCCATTGTAGCCAGGTAGTGCCCCCCCATTTTTTGCCAGTTAGTGCCCCCTCTGTTGCCAGGTAGTGTCCCCCCATTGTAGCCAGGTAGTGCCCCCTCTGTTGCCAGGTAGTGACCCCCATTGTAGCCAGGTAGTGCCCCCTCTGTTGCCAGGTAGATCCCCCCATTGTAGCCAGGTAGAGCCCCTTATAGCTTATAAAAATAAAATAATAAAAGCCACTTACCTCACCAGGCTCCTGCAGCTCCAGACATCTCCCAGCCGACTGAGTAGTCTCAGCGTCGCAGGGGGAGTGACTGCAGCCACGCGTCACACCTCCTGCGACACTGAGGTGTATGTACAGCACACACCGGCGCTGTACATACAGGGGGAGAAGGGAGGAGGGGAACGATCCCTCCTGCCTTCTCCCTGTACTGCTGAATGACTGTGCGGCTGCGGCCGCACAAGTCAGTGAAACTCGCCGGGCGGGTGAGCGGCCGCTGTGGCCGCTTCACCCGCCTGTAGAAGCGGCCCGGCGGCGCCCGAGGAGCGCACCAGCCCTACGCTGTCGCCGCGGTCATTTAAAGAAGCCCCGCTGCCTGCTGGCGGCGGGATGAATGCCAACTCTGCCGGGAGGGCGGGGAAGACCAACATTAGCGGGAGTTTGTATGTTCTCTCTGTTTTTTCCTGGGTTTCCTTCAGCTATCCCAATTTGCCCCAACACTCCAAAACATACAGATAGGTTAACCTGGAATTTAGACCATGAGCCCCAATAGGAAAGGGACCAATATTAGTACTGGTAATCTCTGTACAGTGCTGTGGAATAGCATGGTGCTATATACATGAATAAAATAAATAAAAAAAAGATTTAAAAAAAAAAACATACTATGAAATGAGAATAAGAGTTTGCACTGCAGAAAATTATGCTTTACTATCCATCCACCTCCATTACTCCCTTAACCCCTTAACGACCCTGGGCGTATGAGTACGTCCCAGGGCCGCTAAGGGGCTTTGAAGGGGGATCGCTCCGCGACCCCCCCTGCAAAGCCGCCGGGTGTTAGCGGCTAATCGCCGCTAACACCCGGCCGTAACAGCGCCGGCGTTACTGCCAAAGATGGCTGCGGCTTCTGAATGAACGCCGATCGGTGCCGCACACCGATCGTTACGGTCATCGGCATCAGCGCAGCATGCACCGATCCGACGACCGGACACGGTGGTGGGGAGCCCTGTGAAGGCTCCCGTCACTTACACTGGCCGGTTTGCCCCACTTCCGTCCGCAGACAGGAAGTGGGGAAACCGCCATCTTTGTAAACCCTAATGCATTGCCTATGCAATGTATTCGGTTGTATTAAAAATCGCGCCCCCTAGTGGTCAAGCACCATAGGGGGACTAAATGTTACAGTAAAAAAAAAAAAAAAAAAGTTTTAAAGTACAAAAAAAAGTATTAAAATTTAAAATCACCCCCCTTACCCCATTTTACAAATAAAATAATTAAAATAATAAAAAAGTTACACATTTTTGGTATCGCCACGTCCGAAAAAGTCCGATCTATAAAAATATAACATCATTTATCCCGTCCGCTGCACACCGTAGAAGGATTAAATTCCAAACGCCAAAATTGCATTTTTTGGTCATTTTACGTCACTCAAAAAATGGAATAAAAATGTTCAAAAAAGTCGCATGCATTCCAAACTGCTAGAGATAAAAAGTACACTTCAGCCCGCAAAAAATGCCCCCTCACTGACGTCCGTAGGTGTTAGTACAAAAAAGTTATTGGTCGCACAATATGGCACCGTGGCACAAATTTCAAAAATAGAAAATGTTTGGAATTTTTTTACGGTACCAAAACATAACGGAAACCCTACTTATTTGGTATTGCCGGATTCGTATCAACCTGTAGAATACAGATAACACATTATATTTACCGAAGATTGAACGCCGTAAAAGCAAAACCCCCACAAACATGGCGAAAATACATTTTTTTTCACAATTTGTCCCACTTGGAATTTTTTTGCGGTTTCCCAGTATATTCTATAGTATAGTGAATAACACCATTAGAAAGTACATCTTGTCCCGCAAAATAAAAGCCCTCATGTGTCTATGTAGGTGGAAAAATAAAAAAGTTATGGCTTTCAGAAGGCGAGGAGGGAAAAACGAACGTGTCACCAAAAAAAAAATGCCGGGTCCTTAAGGGGTTAAATATGTAAACCTCACAGCACAATAAGGAACATAATAACATCTAGTGAAACAGACTCTTTTATAGTAAAGGACAAGTATATGCTACCAATATACCCGAAAATACTGCCATACAGTATTTACATGGTGGTCAGATACCAGTTCAACACAGGCATTCTGCAAAGCATAATAGGTTTGAAGTCTCAGTAGTCTCTCATAACTGCTAAAAAAAAAACAACATTGCATTGTGGTGGGGTTAACTGGGGGTTGGGACCAGGGCCGGGACAAGGCATTTTGGTGCCCTAGGCAAGTACAGCCAATGGCGCCCCCCTCGCTCCCAAAAAAATTGCACACCCCCACACTAATTCCTCTCGCCCCTGCACCAGGTCCTCTTGTCCCTGCGCCAGTTCCTGTCACTAACTTTCTGCATATTCCACATAGATCCTGTCCATCTCCTCAGCAGTCACTGCACAATGACAAATTAGCTTTTTCAAAATCGCTCACCTCTGTATGACAGTGTAATACATTACAAATAACAGTCACCAAATAATCCACCGATACATGGAGCAAATCTACCAGACGCATCATTGTTACTAAAAAACACTCCTACAAAACCAAGACCTAAAACTATTACTACTTAAGGCTCAAATAATCCTGCCAGACCATGGCCAAATGAGACCCCCACATATGACTATCAGCTGTACACAGGCTCTGATTACATATACCACCGCCATACAGTGACCAGATAGTGGTAGATACTAGTTGTATGTAGGCTCAGCAGAAATATAAGTGATTACACTGCAGCTACATTTAGTGACTCACAGGAGACGTCTTTTCTGATCAGCATCGTTCACTTTCCCTTTTCTATGCCCTCTCAGTCAGCAGGTATATATATATATATTGTGAGACAGTGACGGGCGGCATTGTTGACGGAAGATATATTTCTCCTAGGATGCTCTCCTATGCGGCTTTGGGGAGTAAGTGGAGCAATGTGTGTCACCAAGAGGCCTGGGCTCGGTGAAGGAGGGCCGACAGTTTAGGTGTCAGTAACACTATGTTACTGACACGGTCTGTAGTGTAGCGGCTCCAGTCCGCTTAGTCTGGGTCGGCCTTTCTGGAGTGGTCAAAGAGCCGGGTGGGTGGCCACTCCCACGCACCAGGTGAGGCTGGTGTCCAGCCTATAAAGCCTGGGTCTGCAGGCCTGTGCGCTGTCTGATGTATACTCTGGGTCTCAGAGGAATGACCGTCCGTGAAGGAACCTGCTGTAATTGCACAAGCCGTGCCAAGTACTAGTCAGGGAATCCTGTGTCTAGTGAGAGCTCTGCCGAGCAGGTATTTATTTTCTGTTTGCCTGAAGCTAAAGGCTTGTTTTTGTTTGTGTTGTTTGCACCTGCTGAAATAAACCCGGGCAACGCCTGGACTTGAACTGTAAGTTGTGTCCCTGTCTCTGTCTGCTGAAGCCCACGCTGCCTACCTGTTGCTGGTCCCCCTCACATATGGTGGAGGATGCGGGCAGCGGACGCAAAAGAGACACACACACGTTTGACAGACGTTTGCTGAAATCCCATGTCCTGGGTAAAAGCTGCAGCAGTGTCAAAACCAGAGACTGCAAACATGGATGAACTGCTCAAACAGTTAATCCAGGCCAACTCCAGCCTACAACTGATGACTGCAAACCAGCAGAAGGTGCACGAGGAGGCCATGCGAGCTCAGGCTGAAACAAATGCCTTGTTGATAGAGGCCAATCGTCTCGCCTTGCAGGAGCAGCAGCACATTAACAGGCAGCTACAGGAGCAAGTCCAAGCTATGGCCCAAAATGTGCAGAGGACGTCAGGCTCCCTTCCCGCCACCCGTGCTGCTGTACAGACATCCTTGCAGAAGATGACGCCCACGGATGACGTTGAGGCCTATCTGGCCGTCTTTGAAAGGGTGGCCGAGCGTGAGAGTCTACCTGCGCCCCACTGGGCTGAAGTGTTGGCGCCTTTCCTGACTGGGGAACCACAGAAGGCATATTTTGACCTCAGCGAGCAGGACGCCAAGGACTATGCCAAGTTAAAAGCTGAGATTCTGGCTCGCCTGGGGGTAAACACCAACGTGCGCCCGGCGGGTACACAATTGGACTTTCTCGGACCACCTGCCAGCCCAGTCGCAGATGTACGACCTGGTACACCTGGTGAAAAAGTGGCTACAGCCGGAGGAGTCGACACCTGCGCGGATGGTGGAACTGGTCGTACTGGACAAGTTTATCCGGTCGCTGCCCCCAGAGATCCAGCGCTGGGTGGGACAAGGGGACCCTAAAGATGCCGAACACCTCGTCAGCCTCGTCGAGAGGTATAAAGCCACTGAGGACTTGCTACAAGCTGGGCCTTCTGGACGCTCCAACCCTGGGAACAGCAAACCGCCTGGGATGTCTGGTAAGGCGGTCCCATATCACAAGGGGGTGAGAAGTGTCCCAAGGGGAGGTGGCTTAGAGGGAGATCATACGGCAGAGAGGAGAGGTCCCAACTGGACAGTCCGTGCAAGGGCAGAGCCTCGTGGGGACAGAGGCCGCATGTTATGTTGGCGGTGTAGTGGGCCTGGGCATGTTGCTGCGAACTGTCCCCTTACCCTAGAGCCCATGGACTGTGATACGGCTAGACGGAGGTCTTTGTTTGCCCGGCCGGTATGCTCTGCAGAGACTGTATTGGAGACTGATCACCAGCTCTGTCAGATAAAGGTGAATGACTTTCCAGTGACAGCTCTACTGGACTCTGGAAGTCTAGTCACACTGGTGCATGCCAGCCTGATCGACCCCACATCCATCACGGGACGTGTTATCGGGGTCCTGTGCATCCATGGGGACACCAAGGAGTATCCTACGGCTCTCGTGAAACTAGAGACTCCTTGCGGACTGGCCTCTCATGAAGTGGGTGTGGTCCGATCCCTCATGCACACGGTGATTCTAGGGAGAGACTTCCCTTTATTCTGGGACTTGTGGCGGAAACATGTAACATCTACTGTAGAGGTTAATAGTGATGTTAAGGTATGTCATGTTGACCCAGAACCTTTTGACCCTGATGCTATGACTCCAACAGTAGGGGTGACCACAGAGGGTTGTGATAATTTTCCCCTAGCAGTCCTGGCTGGTGAGCCTGAGGAGCAGGAGGAAGTGGCTGCCATGCCTGATTTAGATGTCTCGCGGGATAACTTCGGGACGGCCCAGCTTCGGGATCCCACCTTAGCAAAAGCTAGGGAAAATGTTAAGGTGGTAAATGGGGAGCCTCAGTACCCAGGGGCTGATACGGTGTATCCGCATATGGCAGTCACCCAAGACCTGTTGTACCAAGTTGACAAAGTCCAGGGGGAGGTGGTGGAGCAACTAGTGGTACCACAGCCTTACCGGAGAATGGTCTTAGACCTCGCCCATAAACATGTGTTGGGAGGGCACTTAGGCACGGAGAAGACCCGAGAGCGCATTCTCCAGAGGTTTTTCTGGCCAGGGGTGTACACTGATGTGAAGCGGTACTGTGAGTCCTGCCCAGAGTGTCAAGTGTCCGCTCCGATGCCCCATTTCCGGAGTCCCCTGGTGCCACTACCCATCATCGAAATACCCTTTGAGAGGATTGCGATGGACCTAGTGGGCCCTCTAATAAAGTCTGCACGGGCCCATCAATATATACTGGTAGTGTTAGATTATGCCACCCGTTACCCGGAGGCTGTGCTTTTGCGGAACACTTCATCTAAAAATATTGCGAAAGAGCTGTTCCATATGTTTTCTCGTACAGGTATCCCAAAAGAGATCCTCACCGACCAAGGAACTCCCTTCATGTCCAGGGTCATGAAGGAATTGAGCAAGTTACTTAGCATTAAACATCTGCTCTCGTCCGTATACCACCCTCAAACGGATGGACTTGTTGAACGATTCAACAAAACACTTAAAAGTATGCTAAAGAAGGTGGTCAGTAAGGATGGGAAGGACTGGGACTGTCTGCTGCCATATTTGATGTTCTCAGTCAGGGAAGTTCCACAGTCCTCGACAGGGTTCTCCCCTTTTGAGTTAGTCTATGGAAGACGTCCACGGGGACTCCTTGATATAGCCAAGGAGACCTGGGAGCAAGAGTCCACTCCCTACAGGAGCGTAATCGAGCACATTTCCCTAATGCAAGACCGAATTGCAGCGGTTATGCCCATCGTTAGGGAACACTTACATCAGGCGCAAGAGGCCCAGAGGCGGGTATATAACAGGTCGGCCAAAATGAGGAGCTTTAACCCTGGGGATCGGGTGCTAGTGCTCGTGCCCACCTTAGAGAGCAAGTTCCTGGCCAAGTGGCAAGGACCCTATGAAGTTGTGGAGAAAGTGGGGGAAGTAAATTACAAAGTGTACCAGCCCGGTAGACGTAAGCCAGAGCAACTGTACCATGTTAATTTACTTAAACCTTGGAAGGATCGAGAGACCTTGGCTGCAGTGAGCGCCCCCCATAGTCTAGTCCCAGAGGTGTGTGTTTCAGAGTCCCTGTCAAAGTCTCAGAAGCAGGAAACCCGAGAATTCATACAGAGGAACAAGGATGTGTTCTCGGAGATACCAGGGAGGACTAATGTCATAAAACATGACATTGTCACTGACCCAGGTGTAAGGGTTCATTTGAAACCTTACCGGGTTCCAGAGGCTCGCAGACGGGCCATATCTGAGGAGGTCAAGAAGATGTTAGACCTCGGGGTGATTGAAGAATCACGAAGCGAGTGGTCAAGCCCCATTGTGCTCATCCCAAAACCGGACGGCTCATTACGCTTCTGTAATGATTTCCGGAAGCTTAATGAAGTCTCAAGGTTCGATGCGTACCCAATGCCAAGGGTCGATGAGCTAATTGAGAGGTTAGGACATGCAAGATATTTTTCTACTCTTGACCTCACTAAAGGCTACTGGCAAGTCCCCCTTACAGAGCAAGCCAAAGAGAAGACGGCGTTTGCTACACCGGACGGGCTCTTCCAGTATGTCTGCCTGCCTTTCGGTTTGCATGGGGCTCCGGCCACCTTCCAGAGATTAATGGATGTCATCCTCAAGCCCCATCGTCGATATGCTTCGGCATATCTGGACGACATTATAATCTTTAGTGAGGACTGGGACAGCCATCTACCGAAGGTACAGGCCATACTTAATTCCCTTAGGGAGGCCGGGCTAACAGCAAACCCTAAGAAATGTGCTTTAGGACTGGAAGAAGCCCGGTACCTGGGGTACATCATAGGTAGGGGTGTTATCAAACCTCAGGTTAATAAGGTGGAGGCGATACAGGGCTGGCCACAACCCACAACCAAAAGGCAGGTGAGGGCCTTTTTAGGTATCGTGGGTTACTATCGGAGGTTCATCCCAAACTTTGCCAGTATAGCAGCCCCGCTAACCGACCTGACAAAAAACAGTAAATCTGTTATGGTCACTTGGAACCCAGAGGCAGAGAGGGCATTCCAGGTGTTAAAACTGGCCCTTTGTAAAAGGCCAGTACTGATCACCCCAAACTTTAAAAAGGGCTTTGTTGTACAGACGGATGCGTCTGATGTGGGACTGGGTGCAGTGCTTTCCCAGGAAGTAGACGGAGAAGAGCACCCAGTAACGTACTTAAGTAGGAAGCTCACTCCCGCAGAGAGGAATTACAGTATTGTGGAGCGAGAGTGTTTGGCTATCAAGTGGGCCCTCGAATCCCTTAAGTACTACCTACTGGGGCGCCATTTCAGGTTGATCACAGACCACTCACCGCTAACCTGGATGTCCCAAGCAAAAGAGAGAAATGCTAGGGTTACCAGATGGTTCCTGACACTGCAGAATTACAGTTTTTCTGTAGAACATAGGGCAGGAAGACTACAGGGCAATGCTGACGCACTGTCAAGAACACACTGTTTGGTAGCTAAAAGTGTCCGACCCCACAGGTTCGAACAGAGGGGGAGGGTATGTGAGACAGTGACGGGCGGCATTGTTGACGGAAGATATATTTCTCCTCGAATGCTCTCCTATGCGGCTTTGGGGAGTAAGTGGAGCAATGCGTGTCACCGAGAGGCCTGGGCTCGGTGAAGGAGGGCCGACAGTTTAGGTGTCAGTAACACTATGTTACTGACACGGTCTGTAGTGTAGCGGCTCCAGTCCGCTTAGTCTGGGTCGGCCTTTCTGGAGTGGTCAAAGAGCCGGGTGGGTGGCCACTCCCACGCACCAGGTGAGGCTGGTGTCCAGCCTATAAAGCCTGGGTCTGCAGGCCTGTGCGCTGTCTGATGTATACTCTGGGTCTCAGAGGAATGACCGTCCGTGAAGGAACCTGCTGTAATTGCACAAGCCGTGCCAAGTACTAGTCAGGGAATCCTGTGTTTAGTGAGAGTTCTGCCGAGCAGGTATTTATTTTCTGTTTGCCTGAAGCTAAGGCTTGTTTTTGTTTGTGTTGTTTGCACCTGCTGAAATAAACCCTGGCAACACCTGGACTTGAACTGTGAGTTGTGTCCCTGTCTCTGTCTGCTGAAGCCCACGCTGCCTACCTGTTGCTGGTCCCCCTCACAATATGGATATATATGTGTGTGTGTATATATATATATATATATATGTCTCCTCAGTCAGGCAGGTATACATATATTGTCCCCTTGGACAGGCAGTTATATAAATATAGGGTCACTCAGGCAGGTATTTTGATATAGGGTCACTCTCAGGCAGGTATATAGCTAGGGGCACTCTCAGCAGGTATATAGCTAGGGGCACTCAGCAGGTATACAGGGGCACTCAGCAGGTATACAGGGGCACTCAGCAGGTATACAGGGGCACTCAGCAGTTATATAGGGGCACTCAGCAGGCATATAGGGGCACTCAGCAGGGATATAGGGGCTCAGACAGGTATACAGGGGCACTCAGCAGGTATACAGGGGCAGGTATACAGGGGCACTCAGCAGGTATACAGGGGCACTCAGCAGGTATACAGGGGCACTCAGCAGGTATACAGGGGCAATCAGCTGGTATACTGGGGCAATAAGCTGGTATACTGGGGCTCAGGCAGGTATACAGGGGCTCAGGCAGTTATATAGGGGCACTCAGCAGGTAAAAATAACAACATTCATACTCGCCTTACCTGCTTCCCGGCCACGCGCTCCTCTTCAGTCCAACACGCGACGCTCCTCCGGCAGCTCCTCGGGCGCACGGCCTATGACGGGCTGTGCGTCTGAGGAGAGGCAGCGTCGCGATGACCTCACTTCATCGCGACGCTGCCCAGCTGAGCCGCACGGGGCCGCGGCGGGTCCTCAGCGCTATGAGGACCCGGCGGCCCTGCTGTGTTGGACCCATGGCTCACCGGAGGATCCAGCGATCCTCTGGTGAGCCTGTCCTACACTGTCTGCGGAGCAGGGAGCGCTCAAAGAGACCGCCGGTGCTCCAGGCCCACGGCAGCGACCTGGAGCCCGGCGAGTTTCGGGGCCCCTGCTTGCACCCCTAAGTGACAGGCAGAGGTAGGCGCGCTAGGCGATCCCGTCGTCCCGACCCTGGTTGGGACACCCTTAATCTGTTTAACTGCTTGACTGCTGTAACTGAGGGTTTAAGTGATTGAGATCAGCGTTTTCTACAATCCCTGTCACTGCTGGCACATGTCAGCTGTAATACACAGCCAGAACCCACTGCATATATAGATGGCTAAGTCCATATTTCACTAGCGCAAATACACCACACGTATATGATGGATGTCACTAAGGGGTTAAGATAGTATTATTGGCTCCTACAGAAATTATATAAACCTTTACAGTAAGCACCATTAAGACCTCTGTCTTCATATATGACATATAGGTGCTGATATGACCCTTTTTTCTAAGCATATTATTGCCAGTCCATACAGAAAACTAGGTGATCCCTGACATGAGCATTTCACCTGAATTACTCTATAGACTCTATGAGCTAAAGGACCTACTTTACTATACAAATGTAGGTGAGGTGAAATTATACACTGCATTCAAAATTATTATGCAACTTTGATTTGTGCCATAAAAATGTAATTTTTTGTATTTCAAGGAAACTCTTGGGTGCTTTCATACAGTGCGTTTTTTGTTGCGTTTCTGGATGCATTTTTGTGCAGAAATGTACAGCATTAATTGCTGTGCCTTCCTGCACAAAAATGCATCTGAAAAACGCATCAACAATGCACCAAAAATGTAGCTGCGTGTGGAAGCACCTTTTGTGTCTCAGGGTTCTTTGGATCACTGAAATGAAACACCTGTGATACATAGTTTGCCTGGTGTGCCCAATTAAAGGAATCTACATTATTAAGCAGCCCACAGGTTACTAGCAAAATGGGAAAGAGAAAGCATCTCTCTGTTGCCTAAAAGCGTCAAACAGTACAATGCCAAGGTATGAACACATTAGATATTTCACAAAAAACTTAAGCGTGATCAAAAGGCCATGTTTACACGGCTTAAAATGGGCCGTATTTCGGTCCGTAATTACGCGCGGAAGTGCGCAAATTACGGGCTGAAAACGGCCCATTCATTACGGTAATTCACAGTTCTCATAGAGAACTATGGATTACGTCTCCTCTCCCCGCCCGGAGATAATTGACATGTGAATTACTAGCCGCAAATACGCGCCGCTAGCAATTCAAGTCTATGGGCCGGCGAAGTGCCGGCCCCCTGCTCAGTCCTCCGCTCCCGCCTCGCCCCCGGTCACACGGCGTAATTGCGGGGCGTAATTACGCCCTGCAAATACACCGTGTGAACATAGCCTTATACTGTCAAGAGATTGGTGGCTGATTTTGAGCACAGACGGGTTCCTGCAGATGAAGGAACAATGAGGATGTTTTCTACCAGAAAAAATATTCGGATTAAGAGAGCAGCTGCCCACAGACCATTATAAAGCAGAAAACAAGTATTTGAAGCTGCTGGTGCCTCTGGAGTCCAAGGTGTAGGAACCTCCAGGCTTGAAGTTGCCCATAAACCTATTATTTGGCTGTCCCTAACCAGTGCTCACAAGCAGAAATGGCTGCAGTGGGCCCACACATATGTGAAGACTAATTCTGAAACAGTCTTGTTTACTGATAAATGCCTGGAAATCCTGGATGGTCCAGGTGGATGGGGTAGAGGATGATTGGTGGATGAGCGCCATGTCCCAACAAGGCTGCGATATCAGCTTGGAGGTGGCTGAGTCATGTTTTGGGCCAGAATCATGGAGAGAGAGCTGATTGACCCCTTTTATCTATGGTACAAAAAGAACCGTGCATTCCATAGCAAAGTCATCTTCATGCCTGACAATGTACCATCTCATGTTGCAAAGAAGACTTTGGAGTCATTGGCTGCTATGGGCATAAAAGGAGAGAAACTCATGGTGTGGCCACTATCCTCCCCAGACCTCAATCCAATTGAGAACCTTTAGAGCATCATCAAGCAAAAGATATGAGGGTTGGAGGCAGTTCACATCAAAACAGTAGCTATTGGAGGCTATTCTGACATCCAGTAAAGAAATTCCAGCAGAAACTCTCAAAGGTGAAGACGATATCAAAGAAGGGCTCCTATGTTAACATGTAACTTGGCCTGTTACGATATTTTTTATTGAAACAGTTTACCATTTCAGTACTTGTTACCTCATAATGCTACAAATTCCAAATGTTTTGTAACTCTGTTGTGCATAGTAGTTATGAACAGAGCATTTTAAGTCTTTTCATTTTGGAATAAAAAAAATTATCTTTACCAAATAAGACTTGATTTATACTCTAATGCAGAGGTTCCCAATCCTAGTCCTCAAGGCACACCAACAGGTCATGTTTTCTGTCTTTCCTTAGCATTGCACAGGTGAAGTCATTATTGTCAGTGCATTCTGCACAGGTGATATCATTATTGTCCGTGCATTCTGTGGGAGATCCTGAAAACATGACCTGTTGGTGGGCCTTGAGGACTGGAGTTGGGGAACACTGCTCTAATGGTTGATAATTTCAACACTATTCTATTATTTGCATCAACCAGTTAGATTAATCAGAGAATAACATAAATTGTATAACAATTTGAAACATGGTGTATTTGAAACAAAGCTTTAACATATCCACATAAGATCAAAATGGTACTACTGCCAAACATAAAGCGATAGCAAAAAACATCTGTTAAAAGAAAGTTGATCAATACAAAGAAAAATGTCTCAGTGTGCAACAGAGCAGGCACTAAATGGGATTAAAAAATGCCATGCTGAACTCCCTAAACTTGCTTTTAAGACAGCTTGGGAAAGGGACCTTTCAAGGTCGTTCTTCACTGATGATTGGAAGAAAATGTTCACTCTGGCCCACAGTGCCTCACCATCTTTATTGCACACACTTTACCCCTCGGTCTCAAATCTCTGCTGGCGCTGTCACAAGGAGGAGGGCATAATGCTGCACGTATGGTGGAAATGCTCCTCCTTACAACCTTTCTGGCTTAAAATAATTGATACAATCTACTTGATTTGTGGTGAAAGATTGCAGAATGATCCTGTCTCCCTTCTTCTGTTTGCTACACAGCGCCTGGTTCACTTCTTGAAGGGTCATTTGCTCCCTTTCTTATTAAATGCTGCAAAAGCAGTTATACCCAGGCTTTGGCGCTCCACCCTCACACCTTCACTCAAAGATTGGTTTAGAGAAATAAATACGGCCTGTAGGTTGGAGGAGTTGAGATGTGAATCAATACTGACTCGGACAGCTTCTTTAAAACCTCTGAACAATTGGCTTGCTTTTTGTACCTGATCGATACTCCTCCCTCCTATAACTAGGTCTCTGCGACTGTTTGGATAGCCTTCCACCGCCTTCACTCGCTGGTGATGTTGTACTGGTTTTGACTGGCCTCTTTTACCCTTGTTTGGTTAAAGTTCTTTTGCCTGTTGCCTCATTTGCTGAGGTCTTTTTGTTTATTCTAAAACGATAGTCTGGGCAATAATGGTTTTCTCACTCTCCCCTATTGGATCACTGGGTTTCCCCTTCTCATGTCAAACTTTTCCTTGTTTTAGTGTAGATGTTTCAGGAGTCTATGACATCTGTAATGACCAGCATCCAACTTGTAACAGGATAGAGGTTATGTATATGCAGCTTGTATTAAAACGTATTAACTTTTAATTCATTTCCATTAAAAAGGCATATCCATAAATAGTCCATATGAATAGACAGGCTACAACCTTAACATTCAAGGGTCACACATGTACTCGCCTGGGTGGTGAACCGACTGACGCGTTTCGGTAATAATACCTTAGTCTTGGTCTACACCTCTTAGTTCACCATAGGTTTAAATAGGATTCTGGACATACTTCATTGTTTCCATGTGTTAACTATATGTTGCCCAGAATCACAAATATATGCATAAAAAACATATGTTCAAATATACAAAAAAAGATAAAAACGATAATACTCAGACGGCACATATTTTTGAGATTAAGTTCCATAAGTATATAGTAATATGGTATGAGAAAAAAAAGGAGAAAGAACTATAAAAATCAGAAAAAACGTACGACAGTGTGTACATATAAATGCATGTATATGCGCATAAGGCTGTATTAATAGTGACATAATATATCATATTTTAGATTGAGGCCGTGCGGTTGTCTTGTTCCTAGTCTAAATATCCATTTGGCCTCTGCATTCAGCAACCTATCTTTGATTTCCTCCCCGTTCGGCAGAAAAGACCCATACATTTAAAAGCTGTCAGATCACCAAGGTGGACTTCTAAGAAGTGTTTAGAAACTGCTGACATGTTGTGTTGCCACATGTCCTTACGTGCATCCGATATGTGCCGTCTAATTCTTACTTTTAAAGGATTGGTGGTACATCCAACGTGCTGCACTCGGCATATTTCACAGGAGATGAGGTATACCACAAACTTAGTGTTGCAATTTATATATTGTTGGACGCTGTAAGTTTTACTGGTGACATAAGATTTGAATGTATCTCCTGTATTGATGTATTGACATGTGAGACATATTCGGTGTCCACATCTATGTGAGCCCTTGTATCTGAGCCACGTTTGAATGGAATTATTGTGACTAGTATATAGGCGGGGTGACATATTGGATCCCATACTTGGAGCCTTTCTAGATACAAATATGATTCCATTTTGTATAATATTCTGTAATTGGTTATCTGCATATAATACTGGTAAGTATTTTTTTATTATTTTAATGACTTGATTGTATTGTGGAGAAAAAGTGGTGCTGAATGTGACACCTTCAAAAGGTTTTTCATGTATTCGTTTATTTTTGTTTTCTATTAATTGATGTCGTGGTATTCTGGCAACCTTTTCGCTACTAAAATGCAACATTTTTTCGGAGTATCCACGCTGTCTTAATCTGTCCAGTACTATATCTTGTTGGATTGTATATTCCTCAGTTCTACTACAATTTCTTTTTATACGTATAAGTTCTCCTGTAGGTATGTTTTTTATCACATGTTGTGGGTGACAAGATGAGGCATTTAGGATAGAATTCTGTGCAGATGTTTTTATGAATGGTTTTACATTAATGCTGTTGGAATGCCCTCTAGAGTAATATCTAAGTAATCTATACTAGATTTTTGGACTTGATGTGTGAATTTTAAATTTAAATGGTTGTTATTCACATATTTAATGAATTCCGGTATATCCTCGTGAGGACCCTCACTCAGTGGGAACCTAGATGATCGCTTCTAAAGGTGGGGTAAGCTGAAAATCCCTTTGATTTCTATGACATCTGTCCCTCTTTCAAGACTCTTCTACCTAAACAGGTGTACTTGTTGAGTATTTTAACCCCCTGTGAATCCTGGAACACTTTAGCTTCCTCAGCATCTCCTTCTTATTTGAGTGATGTTCTCTCCCTTATTATTATGCATGTTATGAAACATTTTTCTATGTATGTTTACGTACATGTACCTTGTTGATGCTGTTTACGTGATTATTGCCTTTACTTCTGTACAACCATTTCTATCTGAATAAAGCTTTGAATGAAAAAAAAAATGCCATGCTTGACCTACTGTCTAATAGCATATCCACAGGGCTCCCACATGATAAGGGCCACCAAGTCTGAAACACACTGGCTCCTATTCTACTCTTACATTCAATAATGATGCCCGACATGTTTTTGTGCTGCTGTGCGCATTTTATCACTTCCCACCAAAGCAATGGCGTAAGTCTCCATCCTCAGCACCAAGAAGTCACAGGCAGCCTGTGCCAATACTTGATCCATGACTGCTTAGAGCCATACGCCAAGGCTTGATGTGAAGAGGTTTAAGCCACAGACTGCCCCTTCAACCTTTAGTCAGGTATCTAACATATGTACATACATTTACCGACAGTTGCATTCCCTGTTGTCGCTGTCAAGCTATTATTATTATTATTATTATTATTATTATTATTTATTTTAAAGCGCCATTGATTCCAGGGCGCTGTACATTCGAGGGGGTTACATACATTACATAAGTCAAACGAGTACAGTGATAAGTGATGATAACAATTGGCACAACAGAGGGAGAGAGGACCCTACCCGCGAGGGCCACTGGTTCCCCGAGAACCTAAGATGCTATTCCCAGATCTTTTCTCAGGAGATCATGAAAAATTTAAGACATTCTGGGAGTCATGTTTGCTTTACCATTTGGGCCTGGAGGCAAACCCCTTGCCTCCCAGGCCCAAATGGTGGGGACTGTAGTCTCCCTTTTACAGGAAGACTACCAAGAATGGGCACTTAAGCTCCCCCCCCCCCCAATACTGAGGAGTGGTCTTCCTTGGACCAATTCTTTCAGTCCCTGGGGGTTATCTACTCTGAACTGGATCACGTATCACTTGCAGAATCATACCTCCTGACAATAAGTCAGAGAAAATGCCCGGTGGAGGAATATTGCACATAGTTTCTCAAGTGGCGTGTGACGGCGGTATGGTGGGACCTGGCATGAAAGCATTGGTGAAATTTTGGAGGGGGGACGGACGGAGGGGACTGGCTCTCCCACTTTTTTCTGGGTGGGGGACGGTCCCCCCCACATTTTAGCCACTTCAATGAAAAATAATCCATATGAAAGCATGAGAATACAGTAAGTCGCTACAGCAAATCTATTAAATTTGTAAATTCCTAAATATGTCGCTGTCAGTAAAGGTTTAGAAATGTGGTTTTCTTTAGTACAGTTTGTCTTTTGAACATTGACTGATCAGTAATAATGTTAGCATGGCAACTTCTCAAATTGCATCCAGTGTCATGATATAAACATAAGACTGACTTGCTGTACACTATGATAGAATTACATGTTAGAAAATATTTATACTGAAAACAATTGCTAAACTAACTATGCAACATATTAATTATTTGTTGTCTTTGGAATGGTACGTAACACAACCTCAACGTAGCATTGACAGATTAAACTGAATAACATGGAATAGTATCATTAAAGAGATCATTCAAAAGTTTCCAAACAGTTGCTGCCTGCGCTCATTGCCTGCAATGGACTCGTTAGCAAGTGACTTGATATCCAGGTGATTACTGTACTCAGAGGTGAAGAAGTTATTCCTTCGACTTCCATATTTCTGTGCATCTTGGGGGGACAGAGTAGGTAGCAGCCTCAAGTGTCAGTGGAAAGTGAGAGCAGCACTGATTGGTAGAGCAGGAGTCAGCAGGGGCTGCTTCACCAATCAGAATGCTGCTCACAGTCCAGCACACCTTGTATCTTTGCCTCCCCTCATATACCACTTCCCCTATGCTCAGCCCTCATCAGAGAAGAAGAGAAGCTCCTGCCGAATGAATCAGTGGCCCCCTGTCTGTAGTGGGAGGAAGAAGTTGTCAACTTAACCACACTAGAAGGAGACAGGTAAGGAGGGGATAAGGGTGCTAGGCATTGTTCGTGCATGTGAGTAGGGCATGTACTGTATATGTGAGATGTTTATATATTGTATGTACAGCCATGTGTCAGTTAACTATATAATATATAACATATATATATATAAATATATATAATGGTATATATATATATAATATATATAGTATGATTATAAAAGATATATACGTATAATTGGTTTTACTTGTGTCTAGTGTGCGTATAAGGATATGTTCACAAGGTGTCATTGTGATCTGTATTTCAGAACGTAATTGTGGTGCAAGACGCCCCGAAATACAGACTGTAACTACGGTAATTCATAGCTCTCATTGAGAGATATGATTAAGTTCCGTTTTCCTTGACAGGTACGGCGCACCGGGAGAAAGAAGTGCCATGTCACTTCTTCCCTGCACTTACACAAATGAAAGTGAATGGGCCACAGCATTTTAGAAGTATTGACTGGCCAGGGCGTACTTCTAAAACCCCGGCATATAGGAGAGAACACAGTACGCCCCGCTGTAGTCCATGTGAACATACCTTAAGAGTACATTTACAAGGAAGATATGAATTCTGATTCTGGGATGGATTCAGTGCTGGATTTGCTTCAGATCCGATAAGAAACCGATTTACATTATACCCTATGTAAAATTAGTGTTATGTAGATGACACTGATTTTACGCGAGTATTTTCGGCGCGTACTGTCAGCGCCTCCAAAGAATTCTTCAAGGTGTTTTATGCACTAACAGCACTAAGGGATAGGAGGCAGAAATCTGCCTCAGGCAGTCTTGGTCATTTGCTCGTCTGAATTCTGCGTTTGCAAGCGCCGAATGTCCAACGCGCAAACGACACTGTCAGTGCACAAAAAACATCATGTGACCCCACCCTAACTGTGTAATATTATATATCAGGGAGGCACACCAAATTAGAAAGTTTCTTCACAGATGGTGCTAGTCAATGGTAGGACAAAAGTCCTCCTTAACTTATAGTAGCAAATTGACTGCACACAACAAAGTTCTTTGATGCAAAAAAAATATCCATTTATTTATAGTCGATCCACAGGCTGCAATAAATGTAAAGAACAAGGAATTGGTGACTCTATAACTTTTCTTAGACGTTTCAGTCAACAGACCTTTATCAACAATTCACAAAAGGTAGAGGAAAAGGTAATCTGAAAGGGCCGTAGCCCTTACTGGCTCCTAAGACAAATTTGGGCTACGGCCCTTTCAGATTACCTTTTCCTCTACCTTTTGTGAATTGTTGATAAAGGTCTGTTGGCCGTAACATCTAATAAAAGTTATAGAGTCACCAATTCCTTGTTCTTTACATTTACTGGAGCCCGTGGATCTACTATAAATAAATGGATAATTTTTTTTGCATCAAAGAACTTTGTTGTGTGCAGTAAATTTGCTACTATGACTGTGTAATGTATCGGTGTTCATTATATGTATATATACACACGCTATTTCTGTGGTACCATGTCTAAAGTATTTAGTTTCTGGGGTACAGTGTATAATGTAATCTCTGGGGTATGGTGTAATATAATCACTGTTGTACAGTGTGTAATGTATAATCTCTGGCGTACATGTGTAATGTAACCGGGGTACATAGAGGGTAATTTCAAGCCTTGGGCCCGGGGCAAAAGTTAAATGGGGCCCTCAGGCTACCATGTGTCATTTTTCTTATGAAAATTTTTATTCTTTTGTAATTTGCAAACATCAATCAACATATAATAAAACAAACACTTCATGTGACAGAATGATTAAGTACATATAAATCAGTTATACAGGAAGTATACAGTGATGTACTGCTTATTCTATGTCATACTTCGATTTGATTCAGTGAAAAAATCATAACATACGAACATAACGAGCCAAAAACCCAACGTGATCCCCCCATTTTCCCCTGTGGACCTTCTTCACTCTTTTTGTCTCCTGCCCCTTGGGTCTTTATTCCGAATTTGCAGTCAACCCCAGAGACCCCTCCATTGGTTTTTAAATCCATCGTTCCGTAAATGTTTGCAAAATGATTGGATATCTTATTGAAAGGGAATATTTCAATAAATTGTTCCCTGTTAAAAAGAAGTGTTCGGTCCTTGCCTTTTTATTATGAAGCATGGCCACTTTATCCATCAACCATATGTCATGTATAACACTGGTCTATTCTTATTTGGCAGGAGGGCTTTTGGGTCCCTTCAGGCTGCAGGGCCCGGTAGCGACTGCTACCGCTGCACCCCCTATACCTATGCCCTTGGGTACAGTGGAAAATGTAATTTTGGGGGTATGTTTGAAATTAATCGGGGGTACAGTGTGTAAGAGTAACTCTGGGGTAGGGGTTTTAAGTAATCCGTGGAGTACAGTAAGTAAGTAATTCATTTTAGGGGTTCAGTGGGTGGTAAAAAAAAAAACATTTTTGCGGTACAGTAATTATATTTTTTTTGAGTAAAATTTTGGCAATTTTTTCTAAAGGTGCTTTAGAAAGCATTTTTTTGGGGCCCCATTGCAATATAATTAATTTCTGGGGTGCAGGATGATGCCCTTTTCTTTTTGTTGGAACAATAAAATACATTTTGGGTACAGTATTACAAAGTGATTCCTAGGGGTACAGGGGGAAATTGGGGGTTCTTTTATTTTCCTCATTCTATTTTGTGTATTACAAATTTAATGGAGTAGTGACGGGAGGATGGGGGGAGGGTTAAGCGAGATTTGCTGCATTGCGCAACATTTTTTATTTCCATATATAGGAGGAAATATTGTAGGTGGGCTGCTTCAACTTCATTGCCCCCGGGCGGGTTTTTTTGTCGTGTTTGGCCCCGAAATTCAGTAATTTACAACTGAGTATTAATTAACAACAGTGCCCAAAAAAATACTTACTACATTGACGCAAAAAAAAGTAAGCTGTGTATAATTATTAATATTATTAGAATAACCCCTAAATTTCGGCACCTATAATAGATAAATCTAAAAACACAATCTGATTTTTACTTTATTGAATTTCTACTTTAACATGACAGTTTAACCCTACAGGGAAATTTTAAAATTTATCACAGAGCCCTCATAACCTTATGGATTGCACCAAAGTTTTGCCCACGGCTTGCCGGGAAACGGGGGGGCTCGCAGTGCTCCACCAATTCCTAGCTGGATAGGGGGGCTTCACGCAAGGAGAGGGAAAGGGGCAGAAGGAAGGGGGAAAAAGGGGGAAAAAAGGGAGTAAAGGAAAATTGGTGCCCCTCACTTTTTGAACCAAAGTTACGCCTATGGAAGACACCATTAGCAAATTTGCCATAGAAAGAAATGCAGTGTTTCAGTGTTGTTCCGGGGCCCTTTCCCTAAACAGCGTTACAATATTCCATAGAAAGGAATCTTTTTTTAATACTATTTTTTATTAAATTTTGATTTTTTTGATTCAAGAAAACTTTTGGTCACCTGTCGCTGCCCAGCGTGTCGGGGCTGGGGGGTTGGGGGGGGCTCACAGGGGAGTTTTCTTAGGGCCCCCCTAAAGGTACATGAAAAATTACCGCCCCCTCGACATTTAAAGCACCCTTTTACCCCAAATAAGAGGTGCAAAAAAGAATTTTATTGTGTAGTACGCAAAACCAAGGGGGTCACATCTGTCTCACATGCAGGGGCGTTGCTAGGGTCCTAAAACATCCGGGGCTCGGGCCCTTTGTGTTTTTCTGGTGGGGCGGGGTTTCACACCGACATTTTTCCGCCTCATTGTGAAACTGCGGATGTTTTTTACAGAGAAAAACCTTTTGTTCCTGTCACTAGTTTTATTCACATCCCACACAGATCCCGTCGATATCCTCAGCAGTCACTGTACAGTAAAAATCACCAATGACAAATTTACTTTTTCATGAACTTCTCACCTTCATATGACAATACCCCAAAAACAGTCACCAAAAACATACACCGATACATGGAGCAAATCTACCAAGACAAGTGATTGTTACTAAAACCCTCCTACAAAACCAAGACCCCAAACTATTACTACTTAAGGCTCAAATATCCTGCCAGACCCTGCCGAACGCAACCCCACATGTGACTATCCACTGCACACAGGCCCTAGAGACATAAAATACCGCCATACGGGGACCAGATAGTGGTAGATACTAGTTGTATGTAGACCCTCTGCAGACATATAAGTGTTTACCCTGCTGTTACATTTAGTGACTCCCCGGAGACGTCTTTTCTGATCACGTCGTTCACTTTTCCCTTTTCTTCTCCATCCCGGTTCACCCCTTTCATGCTGATTGCTCCCGGCCAAGACTCGTCCCTGAGGATTTGGAAAACAAATATCTTAGAATCCTCACATTTCCAGCAATCCTTAATTATGGGTATAGCGGGTCCCTCAGTTAGGTATATGGGGGCACTGAAGCAGTATATGGGGTCACAGACAGATATATGGCCACAGTCAGATATATAGGGCCACAGGCAGGAAATATAGGGGCCACAGGCAGGTATATGGGGCCAAAGGCAGATATATGGGGGGGCACAGGCAGTATATGGGGCCACAGGCAGTATATGGGGGCACTGAGGCAGGAAAATAGGGGCCAAAGAAGGTATATAGGGGCACTGAGGCATTTATATGGGCCACAGGCAGTATAGGGGGGCACTGGGGCAGTATATAGGGGCCAAAAGAAGGTATTTTAGGGGCACGAGGCAGAATTATAGGGTCACTGAGGCAGAATATAGGGTCACTGAGGCAGGTAATGGGGCCACTGGCAGTATATGGGGCCACAGGCAGTATATGGGGGCCACAGGCAGGTATATAGGGACACAGGCAGTGTAAGGGGGGCCACAGGCAGGTATATAGGTGCACAGGCAGCATATGGGGGCCCCACAGGCAGCGTAATGGTGGCCACAGGCAGGCATATGGGGCCCCCAGCAGGCATATGGGAGCCACAGGCAGGGATATGGGGCCACGGGCCCGGGGATATGGGGGCCACAGACAGGGATATGGGGCCACAGAGGGGGATATGGGGCCACAGGCAGGCATTATAGGGGCACAGACAGGATATGGGGGCCACAGGCAGGATAGGGGGCCACAGGCAGGCATATAGGCCCCCAGGCAGGATATGGAGGCCACAGGCAGGGATATGGGGGCCACAGGCGGGAAATATGGGGCCACGGGCAGTATATTGGGGCCACAGGCGGGAATATGGGGCCACAGGCAGGGATATGGGGGCCACGGGCAGGAATATGGGGGCCACAGGCGGGCATTATAGGGCACAGGCAGTATTTTGGGGCACTGAGCAGGTAAACGCGTTAAAAAAAACAACTTTCCCATACTCCCCTTAACTCCCCGCGAGCGCGCTCCGTCCTCTTCAGCCGCGCTCCTCCGGCAGCTCCTCGGGGCGCACGGCCTATGACGCGCTGTGCGCCCGGGGACGGGAAAGGTCGCGATGAACATCACATCATCGCGACGCTGCCGGCTGAGGTGCACGGGGCCGCGGGCGGGTCCTCACGCTGTGAGGAACCCGCGGCCCCGCTGTGTCGACCTGCGGGTCCGACACTGTCCTGCGGGGCAGGGACGCTCGTTCTCTGCTCCGCAGAAGCCCCAGCTGGTGTGCGCCCAGCGGACGCACATGCAGCTGAAGGACCAGTCGGTGCTCCAGGCCCAGGGCAGAGGCTGGGGGCCCGGGAGACCGGGGCACAATGGTGTTTTTATTCGGGGCCCGAGCCCCGAATAAAACAGCCTAGCGACGCCCCTGCTCACACGTCTGTCTATCTGTCTCACACATGTGTCACAGTCTAACATATCATAGACACATGACTAAGTAGCTCCATCCATATCCCCTTCCACCACCACCAACCCAGATAAAATATCCACCTCCAAGTTTCCCTCGGTAATGCATCTCACCACTTTCTAAAATAAACACCAGCAAGAAAGTAAAAGTTAAACTCCTATCACAGGGTCAAGTGTTCCCTCACTTTTACAATCAGGGACAAGTGTAGGCTGCCTCTATACTAACACCGATATATCCTACAACACCGCCATAGTGGTCAGACATCAGCTCAGGTATAACCTACAACACCCCCATATAGAGACCACATAGTGGTCAGACACCATCTCAGGTATAACCTACAACACCGCCATATAGAGACCTCATAGAGGTCAGACACCAGCTCAGGTATAACCTACAAAACCCCCATATAGAGACCACATAGTGGTCAGACACTAGCTCAGGTATAACTTACAATACCGCCATATGGAGACCAAAATAGAGGTCAGACCAGCTTGGGTCACTCACATTACAGTGAATACAGCACTGATCCAATATAGAAGTAAAATAACCCCTGATGTCAGGGAATCACCGGGACGTCTTATCTGATGAGTCATTCTCTTCTCTCATGAGTCGTTCTTATTCTCTTTTCTTCTGCATCCGTTCCACACCGCCATGATGACTTGTCCCGGCCACAACTCATCCCTGCAGAATTTACACACAAATATTCTAGAATCTTCACTTTTCCAGCATCTCTTTACCTATTACCCCTCTGTACAAACTCCCCAGAGGTGGGAGAAAGGGTACAAGCCATAACTTAGGTTACTAGGTAGGCAGGCAAATGGGCAAGGCCCCAAGTAACTAAATAGGCCCTATTTAGGTAGGTAGACCCCTGATGGATAAGTTGGTAGGAAAGCCCCAGGTCGGTTGGTGGGTACCTAGCCACGGGTGGATAGGTAAATAGCCCCCAGCTAGATAAGCAGGCCCTAGTTAGGCAAGTTGATAGGCTACAGTTAAGTTGGTGGACCCCAAGTAGGGAGGCTGTAGGTAGGTGTTGTTGAGTCCCAGTTAGTTAGGCTGTAGGTAGGTGGTTGACCCCAGTTAGGTAAGCTGTAGGTAGTTAGGGCCCCCTTTGAATAGGCTGCAAGCAGTTAGGGACCCTCTTTAGATAGCGTACAGGCAGTTAGGGCTTCCTTTTAGGTGGTGTACAGGCAGTTATGGCCCCCATTTAGGTAGTAGACAGGCAGTTAGGGTATAAAGGCAGTTAGGGCCTCCTTTAGGTAGTATACAGGCAGTTAGGGGCCTCCTTTAGGTAGTATACAGGCAGTTAGGGGCCTCCTTTAGGTAGCATGCAGGCAGTTAGGGGGCCTCCTTTAGCTAGTATGCAGGTAGTCAGGGCCCCCTTTAGCTATTTTGCAGAGAGTCAGTGCCCCCTTTAGTTAGTTTGTAGGTAGTTAGGGCCCCCTTTAGCTTGTAGATAGTTAGGGCCCCTTTAGTTTGCAGTCAGGGCCCCCTTTAGTTTGCAGTCAGGGCCCCCTTTAGTTTGCAGTCAGGGCCCCCTTTAGTTTGCAGTCATGGCCCCCTTTAGAGTATATAGTCCGGGCCCCCTTTAGTGTATATAGTCAGAGCCCCCTTTGGTGTATCTAGTCAGGGCCCCCTTTAGTATATATAGTCAGGGTCCCCTTTACTATGTAGTCAGGGTCCTCTTTAGTGTCTATAGTCAGGGCCCCTTAAGATAATTAGAAAAAAACAAACTACAACTCACCTCACTCCCGCTTCTATCCGCACCCGGATGCTCCCCGCCACTCCGAGCTACTGGCGCCCTGCATAGGCGGCGCGGTGATGTGACATCACCAGTAGGAGCCAGCATCTGGCAGGCTTAAGGCCTAACGCCTTACACCTGCCAGGGCGATCAGCGGAGCAAAGCGCGGGCGACGCTCAGCTCTGCTGACACTGCGCGGCCCCGGGAGTCCAGGACATTAGTCCCCGACTCCCGGGCCCTGTCTCTGAGCACTCGGGACACAGCACCCGGACGTTCAGTGACCGGATGCAGCGGCCGTGCCCCGGGGTGCAGCGGCACTGCCTCCAGGGCCCACAGCAGCTCGGGGCCCACCGGGGGATTCACCGATCCCCCGGCGGCCCAGTCCGAGCCTGACTGCCAGGATTCTTCCATAAGACAGCGTTAACAGATATTCCATAGAATATCTCGCCAGCAGAGACACAGCCTATCCCTTTTCCTTCCACCAGTGCGCCATACAGGGGCCAGGCTGGCAGCCAGCCTTCTGTATACCAGGTGTGGGAGCAGAAGAAATTATTTCACCCCAACCATCCAAAACCCTGAATGTCTGCATTGCCAGACTTTTGGCCTTGGAAATGTTGCCTTTCCACCTGTTGGACACAGATGGGTTCCGCCACGTCATGGCCCTGGCATGCCACCAATATCAGATGCCGAACAGGCATTTCTTTGCCAGAAAAGCTGTCCCTGTCCTGACAGTCACATGGCAGAAAAGATCTACAGTGCGTTGGCTGCATCTGTATCCACCAAAGTCCATCTCACTACAGACACATGGACTAGTAAGCATGGTCAAGGGCGTTACATCTCACTGACTGCTCACTGGGTGAGTTGGGTGGATGACAGTGCCTGGGGCGATGATGGGTCTCAGGCTCGGCGGACACTCTTCCATCACACTGCTGGGATGGTGCAGAGTCCAGATCCCCATCCTCGACAGGTCGCATAACGTCGAGAGAAACCAGGTCATTCTCTAATTAACGTGTCCTGGAGACCATCAACACACAGGTCAAGAGCTGTGGACGGCTCTGCGCACTCAGAACCTGGCGGCAGGCAAAGTGGTGTGCTACAACAGGAGAACTCTCCTTGCTGCCCTTAAGATAGGTAGACTTACGTACATCCCTTGCCTGGGACATGTCCTGAACCTGGTTGTGCAGAAATTTCTCAAGCGCTACCCGGGTCTTGACTGTCTGCTGAGGAAGGCCCGAGGTCTTAGCTCTCACTTCCAGCATTCGCACGCTGCTTTGGCAAGACTGTCAGCGTTGCAGCGTGATCTGGGCCCCCACGTCAACTGTCTCATTGTTGACGTGGCAACACGCTGGAATTCCACCCTCCACATGCTCCAGCGATTGTGGCAACAGCGTAATGCCATTATGCAGTATGAAGTATCGCATGGCCTGACAAGCAGTGATGCGGACCTCAGGGTGTTGAGCCATAGAGAGTAGAGGCAGGTGAAAGAGCTCTGCACCATCCTTGACAATTTTGAAGATGCCACCAAAATGGTCAGTTGGGACGATGCCCTTGTCAGCATGACCATTGTGGTCATATTTTTACTGGAACAAGTGTTAGACACTCTGCAGCAGCAAGTCCCAGCAGTGATGGAGGAGGAGGTAGACACAGATGCTGACACAAAGCCTTACTCACCATCGGATGTAGAAGGCCCTACTGTTCCCCAATTGTATTGGTCTTCTTTAGGCGGTGGTTCCAGGTCCAGGGCTGGTGCAGGACGGCAGTTCAGCTCACAGAGTAGAGGACATGAGGCTAGCCAGGGCCTGGGACAGTCAGGATGAGGGAAATGGAGGAGATAAGGAGGCTGATACTGATTACCTTTCAGTGGTAATAGGTTGGCACAGATTTCAGGAGGAGGAAGATCTGTTTAGTGCCCCTCGACCCCGAGGCTTGGGAGATCCCGGTAGCATCCTACACATGAGTGATTGGATGCTAAATTACCTGCAACATGATCCACGCATCAAGGCAATCAAAATGAACAGCAATTACTGGGTGGCCATCCTCCTTGATCCACGTTACAAGACAAAATGAGCACTTTCCTTTCACCCACACAAATTGACATGTAGAATTGCAGGAATTGAGACAGGGCTCATTGACCAACCGAAACATCTGTTGTGTCTTCTACACATTCTAATGTCATGGTGGAACAACGTTAGCAAGTAGAATGGAAAATAGCCGTAGACGCAATATCAGCAGCAGGCAGTGTGGCAAAAGCCTACTCGGTGATAGTTTTCACTCGTTCGTTACCACCTCACCAACACCTGCAAGGCAGGGTAGCATTCAAACATACAGAGACCAACTTAAGACCATGAGTACCTGCGGCTCAATCCCAATGTTTTTGGACCATTCGGCTTCTGGGTGTCCAAATTGGATGAATGGCCTGAGCTGTCTTGGCATGCCATAGAGGTTTTATCCTGCCCGGCAGCCAGCGTTATCTTGGAATGAACATTCAGCACCCCTGGCGGTAGCAGCTAGTTAGATTAAGTGGGAAGGAGAGGGTACAGCAAGCTTAGGAAATCATAGACAGTAATAGTTAGGGATTTTTATATTGCTGGCTGCATCTTTCCTGTCTTTATTCTGAGTGTCCAAAAGTTAATTTTTGCATTTTTTGGGGTACAGCTACTGCAGAAGACACCATTAGCAAATGTTCTTCTTGGTAGAAATGTTACTTGAAATCCTAATTTCGTCTAAAATTTGATTGAGTATCAAAAAGGTTGCTGATTTTGGAGTCAGGCCACTGTAAAAGACACCAATAGTAAAGGTTCTACCGAAAAAAAATCTTATTTCAAATACTCATTTCTTCTTGCTAATTTTATTCCATGTCCATAAGGTCATTTTGCTGGTTTTAGGGTTAGGCCGCTATAAAAGACACCGTTAGTAAATGTCCTATTGAAAAAAAAATCTTATTCGAAATACTCATTTCTTTGTGCAAATGTTATTCTGAGTGTCCAAAAGGTCATTTTTGCTGGTTTTGTGGTCAGTCTACTGTAAAAGGGGTGTCAATAGGGCAGTACTCCTGTCTGAGGCCCTAATCAAAAAGGGGCCCAGTGATACATTAAAAATAGGACTAGTAATGGGTGGGGGCCCCATTTGATTTAGCTACATGAGGTCCTGAAACGGTTAATAGATGACGGTACCACTGCACCCCCTATAACTACGGCCCTGCCAGTTGAACCTCCATGTTACCCGGGATGTTCTTGCTGCCACCACATATATGACTTGTTCTTGAGGCCTGATGAAAAAAGTGATGTACCATTTCCAATACCGGTGTCTTCTTATGTGTCAAAGGGGCCCCATAGCAGCTGCTACGCGTACCTGTTCTATGCTGTCCTCATCTTTTTAGTGCCTTGAATAGGAATGAATTAGCTTTAGCCTGTGAATTTCTTTCTGTGACTCTTAGAGCCAAATTGTCTTCACTAAGTTGTACCATGTATCCATTTTACTGTTATGGATGGCAATTCCAGCTTCTCCTTACTTGTTTCGGTATAAAAATTAACCTGATCATCTTCTCCCATTGACTTTAATGGAAATCGACGGTTGGATCGAGATCAAACCGAAAAATGGAATCGATTTTCTTCAAAATCGAGAATCGCCTTGATTTCGATTTTTTTTTTAGCAATCGCTCATCACTAGTCTGGAGATGTAAGTTAATATCATAAAATTATTAATGTATTAAAGAATTTGATTAAAATCTAAGTTTTATTATTTTTTTTCTATGCAATTCTTTCTCTGTGGCTAGTCTTGTGGTAATTTAGAGCTGCAGATACAAACTATCTTGTTGGACTGCCCAGTCCAAGTGAATTTTTGGGCTTGTTTGTGGTTATCGTTCGAAGCTACTTCCAAAGTATTATTGCCTGTGTCCTTGTTTTTTTGGTTCCAAGTCTGTATCTGGGCAGGCCCTGGTTGATTACGGGGCAGCTGTCACCTTTTGTTAATTTTGCTTTCATGTCGGCATTAGGCCTGGATTTGATGTAGCCGGACCATCCATTTCCTTGTACTAGAGCGGATTTTACCCCTGTGGCAGGGGAAAGGATCCATTTTAAAACCCCTCAGGTAATTTTGCAGGTTAGTTAAATTCATACTGAGTTTGTGACATTTTTTGTTAAGGAAAACCTGTTCTCTGATATCATTTTGGGTCTCCCTTGGCTGGGTCTTCATAATCCTATATTTGACTGGAGCAGATGAGAATTGATTAAAATGGGGCTCTCAATGCTCCTCCCACTGTATTTCTATACATTTATCTGAATGTCAAATGAATGAAACCAACGTGGCTGACTATATCTCTGATTTTGTTGACGTCTTCATCAAAAAATCTGCTGATTCGTTACACCACCCCCCGCCACAGACCTTACAACTGCAGTATTGAACTCCTCCCTGGCTCTAAATACCCAAAGGATAGGATCTTCAGAATTTCAGCTCCTGAGTGATAGGCTATGTGGGAATACATACAGGATAGTCTCTTTAAGGGGCACATTCGTCCTTCTAATTCTCCCATGAAGGCAGGGTTTTATTTTTTTTGTGGGTAGAAGGAGGACGGTGGTCTCAGACCCTGCATAAACCATGAGGAGCTTAACAACATTACGGTCAAAAAACAGTATCTCCTTCCCTTGATCCCTGATCAGTTCAATCAGATTGTGGATGCTCTCTGGTTCTCTAAAATCGATCTCCGCGGGGCCTACAATCTGATCCAGTTCAAGGAGGGGTGAAGACTACGTTCAACACCCCAGAGGGACATTTTGAATACCTCGTTATGCCCTTCGGGTTGTGTGATGCACCAGCAGTCTTCCAACCAGGGCAGTGGAGTCGGCAAACCAAAGCCCCGACTCTGACTCCTCAATTTTCCAAACCTCCGACTCCTCAATTTCCCAAACCTCCGACTCATGACTCCCTCATACATGGCACATGTTTAATTGGTAACTTTACCGTAGTAAAATGGTAACATCAAGCTTTTTATCACCCTTATGATATAATAATCAAGCTATTTAGGTAGAACATACACTGACAAGCAAAATGGTAACAATTTTTAGAACTTTTCAGTTTCAGGCTCCATATCTTACCATCCACTACAGCTTTGTACATGAGACTACAATCATTTTATAGACAATCATCTTACCTATCTTATACATAAATTTGACTTGCATCTATGTAGCATTTGCTTAGTTATGCATGTTCTTGTCATGTAACTGCTTGTTAGGTTTTTGCCAAAAAAATAAAATTTATTAACTTTTATTATTTTGATAGTATTATTAAACCCAACCTTTTGGTTTCAACACTCCCTAAACCCTTTTGGGCTCTGGTAATTCAAGCAGTCTTGCCAAAATCTGACCCCAGGTTTTCTACACTTTCCCCAAATGTTGGGGAACCCTGAATTTGGGTATGTTTACAGCTTTTTCTTCACCCCTCCCCAAAAGGTTGGTTGGTTTTTTCGGGGGGGGACGGGGGAGGCCAAACAAAAACTCTACTTATTGTCACTGAACCTTTCCTTCTCCATGTCTTGTGGGGCCACTCACATAACTCCCATTGAGATCAACATCAATCCTGGTCAAGTACCCAAACATCTTTGACTGTAAAAAAAACCCCATAACATCAAGCTTCTTAAAAACTGTCACGAGTGGTCCCGCCCCCCTCGCCCGGGCTGCGGGCGCATCGGCGGCCACCCCCGGGGCCCGGGGCGGCCCCGCCGTCCCGCGGGTCGGGTCCGGTTGCCCGGGCTTCCTCTCCGCGCTCCCCGCGTCCCCCCGTTCCCCTGGCCGGCGGCCAGGCGGCCCGCGCCTTGGGCGGGGCACCCCCGGGTTCTCCAGGATTTAAAGGGGCATACCCCCATTATTGGTTAAAGGCTCGGGGCCCCTATTTAACCCCCTTCCTTTCCGGGTCCCCTTTTGCGGATCTTTAGTGCTTACACCCTTCAGAGAAAGCTTCTTCCCCTTTGTATCCTGTCTACCGTGTACCAAACCCGTCTTCGCTCTGTGTTTGACCACGAACCCATTGCCGCCTGCCTGCCCTCTTCCCTGTCCCCGACTTCCCCCGTCTCCGTTTTGTACCACGCATGCCTTGGTGCCACCGCAAGAAGTCACGGTGGGAACCTGGTAGTTCCCCGCCGCGCAAGCCCATCCCGCTTTGGGGGGGGGGCTCTGGTGAAAACCGGGGGGTTCTACTTAGTTCCGTCCCCTGGTAGGCTTACACCATCGCTTGGGGGGTCCAGGGATCCACTACCTGCATTCGTTACAGTAAGAGGCCATTCCCGCCAAGGTACCTTTGCCGGTAACCGGATCTCACGCGATAGTGGCTCAGCATCACATCAACTGCGCAAAAAGGGGCCCAGCAGCTGAACCGTTGTCCGCCATGATGCAGCAGCCCCTGGTAACCAACAGCCGCGACCCCTCCCCCTGGGGACACCTCCGCCGCCCCCGGGATTCTCGGCTACGTTTTACCATACCTGAAAAAGTTTGAGGGGACCCCCAAATGGCGGGGGTTTATTACCCGGGCTCGATGACTTTGGGGTTTGAGGGCTGGTCAATTCCCCACTAACGTTCTAAGGGGGGCCTTTAGGTCAGTTGCTGTCCGGGAAGCTCAGCTTGGGCCACCCCTCTCTGGGGCCCCGGGGCGACCGGTGCGACGGCCCCTACGGGTTTTCCTCTCAAGTTCCGCGTGTCTTTGAAGAGCCGGCCGGGCATCCTCTGCAGAGACCGCTTACTGAATCTTCGCCAGGGTGACCCCTGGTCGGCCCCCTACGAAGTTCGTTTTGGACCCTGGCATCAGAGCTTACCGGGAAGGGACCCGCATATTTTCCCACTTTAAAAAAAGGGCTTGTGGGGCGAGTTAAGGGACGCCCTAGGGGTAGAGAGTTTCCCGCCTCCCTAAGCGAGCTGATCCACCTAGCTACTTGGGATCGATGTTCGCTTCGCCGAGGGGGAAAGAGGAACTACCCCAGGAACGTAACTCGCCGACCACCCCGTCTGCCTCCCCTGGCTCCGGTCTTCCAAAGACCACAGCGTCATTCCGATCCTACCAGTAAAAACCCCTGCGGTGGACCGGGCACATCTGTCAAAAACAGGAGTTTCCCCCGCCGTGGGGGCAGGAAATTTGCCTTTTTACTGTGCCCCCGGTCACTTTGCAAGGGGTTGCCGTTTCCCCCTCAGCGGCAGGGGAAACGCCCGCCCTGGGTTATGTCGGAGAGGCGTCCCTAGGTGTGAACATTTCCCTCTCCCGCCCCCTTTATGGGGGTTAGGTCTCGTTGGTCCCGGGGACTCACTTTTCGGTACCCCCTTTCGGATTTGGACCCCCCGGGGGAACTTTATTAAAGCCCCCCGGGTGTCCCAGTATCGCCTTCCGGTGCCCCGTCGGGGAAAAGGGGCCCCTGGTGATATTCCGGAGCGGCGAGCTTCTTAGTGAGGCCATTCCCCCACGTAACCAAGCCATTGTCCCCCCCGGAGGGGTTTTTCACAAGGAGAAGATCACCTTCTTTGTCCTCCCTCGGTCCCCTCAGCGTCCTTTGGGTCTTCCGTGGCTGAGTCCATGCCCCACCCTCAACGGGAGACCGGGGGGTTCTACGCGGGGGCCCCAAACTGCCAAATGTGTCTCTCAGTTCGCGGCCAGCCGGGCCATTCCACCTCTCGTTTCCGGGCCCTCCCAGGTCTTCCCCGGGAATTTCCGGGACACGCGGACGTCTTTTCGGAGAAACGGGCCCAAATCCCTTTCCCCCTCATCGCCCCTATACTTCCCATTGACCTCCTTCCGGGGCCAGTCCCCTCGGGGCAGAGTTTACCCGTTGTCCAGACCAGAGATCAGGCCAGTCGGCATACCGTGAAATGCAAAAGGGTTTTTTTCCAAGCCTATCACCCGCTGGAGCCCGGGTTTTTCTTTGTACGAAAAGGGTGGTTCTCCCGTCCTTGTATCGACTACCGGGGGTCTGAACCAGATTACCCTTTAAAAAAACCGGGACCCTTGCCACTATTACGGAACTCTTTGACGTCACAGGGAGCCCCCAAGGTGTTCTCCAAATTGGACCTGCGCGGGGCATTAATTCATCGAATCCGTGGGGGATGAGTGGGGAAGACTGCGTTCAAAACCCGCGATGGCCTTTTGAGTATCTGGTAAAGCCTTCGGGCTGGCAATCCCCCGCGGTCTTTCAAGGTTCTAAACGACATTTCAGGGACCTGCTCTACACCTGTGTATGTTTACCCGGCGACATCCTGGTTTTCTCCCCTGACTCCGGACCCCCTCTTCACAGGTAGCTAGTTCCCGCAAGCCTTCGCAGCAACCGCCTGTCGCCCAAAATTTGGAAGTGTGTGTTCCACCAAACCAGTCTGCCCCTTTTCCCCGGGTTTTTCATAGTCTCCGACCGAGGTCTACAAATGGATCCACTAAGCTGTCTCTTCCTGCAATGGCCACGACCGTTGGACTTCGAGCCAAATTTAACGTTTTTTTTTGGGGTTTGCGAATTATTTCGACAGTTTTTACCTCATTTCTCTACTCTGGTGGCTCCTATTGTGGCCCTCACCAGGAAAAAGGGGTAACCCAAATGTTGGCCACCGGCGGGGGAAAAAGGGCCCTTTTCAGTTTGAAGTCGGCCTTTGCTTCCCCACCTTTTTTTCACGCCCTGACCCTGAAAAGCCTTTCGCTCTGGAGGGGGATGCCTCTTCTGTGGGGGGCCGGACTATCCTTACTCAGAAGGGTCCCAAAGGGAAAAACTACCCCCGCGGCTTCTTCTCTAAGACCTTCTCTCGGCGGGGGAAAGGGCATGCTATTGGGGGGGCCGAGAATTACTCGCAACAAGATGGCCCTGGAAGAGTGGGGGGGCATCTTAGAGGGAGCTCGTATCCTTTCGAGGTATTTTCGGGTCAAAAAATCTTCATATCTCCTTTGGCCAGCGCCTCAATCCCCGGGAAACACGGTGGTCTCTTTTCTTTTCTAGATTTTGCTTCCCGGGTATTTTCGCCCTGTGAAAAGAAAATCAGGGCAGTGTCTTCTGGTCTGACGCACTGGGAGGAGCCGCAGCCCCAACACATTATATCCGGAAGCCTGTCCCAGCAGCACCTTCTCCCTTGCGATACCTCCGGGGAAGACCACGTTCGGCCATCTTGCGCAAGGAAAACCTGAATTGGGGCACTTCCCCCTTTTTGGCGGGCATCCGGGGGGGGCCCCCCCAATCGTTCCAATTGATTTTTCGGTTTTACTGGTGGCCAGGGGTGGGTAAAAGTCTAAAGGACTTTTGGGTCCTGTGCCCAAAAAGGTGCCCCGCCCGGCCCTCGGGCGCTGCTCCCTGCCTACACCATACTCCATGGGCCCATGTGGCGTGGATTTATCACCGACCTTCCTCCTCTTGGGTAACACCGTGTCTGGGGCATTCGGATAGGTTTTCGAAGATGAACTTTGTCCCACGCCGGGTTACCCTTCCCCAACTTTTTTGCCTCCCGTTCTTTAGTCCTTTTTCCCGCCTGCCGGCCCTTTCCCCCCCAACATCGTCTTGATCGTGGGGAGTTGTGTCCAAAATTTGGGCCGCACTCTGCTCCCGATTGCAGGTGAAATTGACTTTTCTTCATCCTCCATCCGCATCTAACGGGGGAGGGAGGAGGGTCAATCAGATTTGGGAGTTTTCTTAGTCATTTTGTTTTGCTCGCCAGGATGTTGGGCCGACCTCCTACCCTGGGGGCCCAATTTCATAAACTACTGGATTCCGGGCTTGGCGGGGTCTCCCTTTTTTTTTTATGGCGGGATCCCCCCCCCTCTCCCCCCTCCCCGAGGTGCCCTCGAATGCCTTGGTCCACGACTTTTCTGGCATGGGGAGCAGACTCGGTCCCTCAGGGGCTGCTTGCCCGATGAAGGCCCAGGCGGACAGAAGGGGCCAGCTTTCCTCTTTACTCCGGAGCAAAGTCTGGCTGTCCCAAAAATTTTAGGTTGAAAATCCCCGCTACAGCTGGGCCCCCGCTTCCTGGGGCCCCCTTTTAAACCTGACCTTTTTCCGTTCATATAGCTCCCACTCCCACCCACCCTGGGATCCCTAAATTTTTTTCACGTTCCCCCCTGAAGCCCGTCGTGTTGAAACCCCTTTCCAGAAAAGTTGCCCTCCCTCTCCTGGTCTTTTGCCCCGCATATTTGCGGGGGCAAAAGGGCCCTTGGCTAGGGCCCCTTACCTCTCCGCGCTCCCGCGTCCCCCCGTTCTCCTGGCCAGCCGGATGGGCGCCGCGCCTTGGGGCGCCCGGGGGGCCGGTCTCAGGATTTAAAGGGCGTCGCCCATTATTGGTTTAAAGGCTGCAGGTGCCCATTTTTAAACCCCCCTTTCCCTTCCCGGGTCCCTTTGCCGGGTTTGTGCCTTTTTCCTTCGAGAAAGCTTTTCTGCCTTGTATCCTGTCTACCCGGGCCGAGTCTTCGCTCTGTGTCTTGACCCCAACATTGCCGTGCCCTGACCTCTTGCCGTCCCCCACTTCGCCTCGTCTCACGATTTTGTACCCCGCACTGCCTTGGCTGCCCCCCGCAAGCAAATCACCCTGGAGACCTGGGAGTTCTTTCCCCCGAGCAATCCCTCCCTTTGCGGCGGGCTTGGTGAAAAAACCGGGTTTACTTAGATTCCGTCCCCGGTACGGCTTCACCATCGCTTGCGGTGGGCCAAACGGACCACTCCTGCATTCGTACAATAAGTTTGAAAATCGGGGTTTTTCCCCTTTTTTTGGGCCATTATTTTCCCGCCTTTAAGGTTTCTTGGTGCTTTCAGGACCCCTGTGATCTCCTCTTATGGAGCATGAGCCCCCTCCTTTTGGGTGTTGTCATGTTAGAACTGATAGTCTTGGTGAGCCAATTATTGACTCTGATATTTTGCTGGGCGTCACTCTTGGCTTTTGAATGGATGAAACTTATTTAATTCTTCCAGTTCATGGCCCACAAGATGAAGTTTGGCAATGTTCTTGGCCCAGAGACGCTATCGATGAGCTGGATGATGCTGTTTCTCTTTTCTTGGGAAATCTTCTTCATGGCTGCTAGAACCAGTGACATTTTGTTTGGGAATCAGCCTAATAACACACTGAGCTATTAGGAAATGTGAGAACAGGTTGTAATTTGTAGTATCAAGAAGAAAAAGATTGTCCCACCACCAGGAGCAAAACAGTAACAGGACTAGAAACTGAATCACTAAGCATATGCTAAATAGTTGCAGGTCAAAGTTATGTATGAGATAACCAAGATGATTGTTTATAAAATGATGGTAGCCTCACATTCAAAGCTGTAGTGGATGGTGAGATATAGTGCCTGAAAGTCACAAGCTCAAAACATTGTTACCCTTTTGCTTGTCAGTGTAAAATATATTTTTTGGATACGACTTTAGAAGACAAAGAAATTATTAATATGCAAAACACTGCAGGAAGTGTAAACAAAAAAACATCCTGAATAACATTTGTGGAGTCTATGAATTTGTTCTGAGAAATAGTATTGCCTCCATCAGATCCTTCATAGATGACCTCACATCTGATCTCATAATATCCAGACTAGAGAACGTCCTCTCTACACTAACTTGGGTTAGTGGCAAAGCAGTGACCACAGGGGTAACATCTCTAACAATGTCAGGGTATAAAGGAATTGCCTCAGGCACAGCCAGTTTTGATGAATGGTTGAAAATTTCTACTTTTCTGAAAGCAGGTGAAAAATTTTGCTGAAATATGGTCAATCTGCTATGGGAGCGGAATCTTTTCCCCTGCAGCAGCGCTTTGCCTGCTCCATGTCATCAATTACGCTCCTCATGTAATGAGTCTGAAGATAAGGGAGCAGTAACACTGGCAGGACCCAAATACTCTTGCTCTTGGCACTGCATCGAACAAACGGTAACAACTAATTTTAAATTTTGGGAGGCGGTCCATCATATAAAGACTCCGACTCCTGCAAAATAGACACCAACTCCAGGACTCCGACTCCACAGCCCTGATTCCAACCGTTCATTAATGATATTTTCTGTGATCTCCTGGGCAAGTATTTAGTGATCTATCTTGATGATATTTTGAAATTTTCTCTGTATTGGGCCACTCATATTGAGCATGTCAGAAATGTACTTTGCAGATTATGTCAAAATCAATTGTTTGCTAAGTTGTCAAAATGTCTGTTCGGGGTACAAAGGGTCACCTTTTTGGGATACAATATCACCCCAGAATCTTTTTGTATGGAACCCCTTAAAGTCATTGCTATTGAAAACTGGGAACACCCCACTAACTTTAAAGCTCTCCAGTGGTTTTTGGCCTTTTTCAAGAAAGAGGCTGACTTGACCCATTGTGCCCCGGAAGCTGAGCAGGCATTTGCACAACTTAATAAATACTTTGTTAATGCCCTGATGCTGGTTTAACCTATATGAATAGTCCATCTATTGTGGAAGTTGACGCCTCCAAAGTGGGGGTGTGAGTTATACTTGCTCAGGGCCCAGCGTCTCTCACCCGCCTTCAGCCTGTGGCTTTCTTCTCGAGGAAGTTCTCCCCCTCTGAACACAATTATGACTTTGGCAACCGTGAACTCTTAACCATCAAATGGGTGTTCGAGGAGTGGAGACACTTCCTTGAGGGAGCAAGACATTGTATTACTGTGACCACAGATCATAAGAATTTACTATACCTGGACGCCTCCGGGTGCTTGAGGAAGTTCACTGCTCTGTACTAGCAGGACACCCTGGTATTGCTGGTGCCAATTATCTGCTCACTAGATCCTACTGGTGGCTTTAATTACCCCCGAGGATGCCTGTGGCAAAACATGTCAGAGGTGCAGTGATTTAGTTTTTAAAGCTAGGCAGGTGTGCAATCCTTGTTTAGTGTTCTGCAGGCACTCTAACTAGTATACTGATAGTTGTCAGGGTCTTGGATTATTATGCACAGGCAGCCTATCTATTTTAACTAATAGTATTAGAATTATCCATTAGAGAATAAAATAAAACTTAAAATGTTGGTGTCTCCTTATGTGGCAGAAGGGCTTTAGGGCCCCCTCAGGCTGCAGGGCCCGGTAGCGCCTGTGTACCACTGTATGGTCACTGTATGGTGGTAATAGTGGCCTTAGTGTAAAGGTTTATATTCGTTAACAGTACAATGATTTTATTAAGTTTCTTTCTTGTGGTTATGTGGTCATGATGTGACGGTATTATTTGGTCCTTGCATATTGTTGTATTATTGATAATTTTGGTCTTTAGTATATTAATTTGGTTAGTAACAGCATGGTTATATAAGTCACCATATGGTATGCTATTGATATATCTTGCGGTATTATTTGGTCATGGTGTTATGGTATTAATTGGTCTTTGTATATTGATGTTATTGGTAAGATTGGTCTTGGTATACTGGTTTGGTCAGTAATTTTATTATGGCATTAGACACTATATAGTGGTGAGATAAGGTGATAATGTAGAGTTATTTTTTGGTCCTTGTATGCTGACTGACCCACAGAATACAGATAACATGTAAATTTTTTTTAAATTTTTAACAGGAGGCCCTATATACCTACCTTCTTACTGGGGGACCCTATATACCAATCAACTGAGGGGTGCTATCTACCTTCTGGGAGCCCTTATATATGTAACTGAGGGAGGGACCCTATATACCAGTCTCTCTGAGGAAGGGGTGAATATAGCTACTTAATGGGAGACTATATGCCTCCCTACCTACTGAGGGGACCTTTATATACCTACTGAGGAGGCCTATATACCTATCTACTATTTAGTGTAAACTCCAACAAAAACTAAACCCAAAAAACAAAAGTACCATTGCAATTTGAGAAGGTCTGGGTGGGCTGCAGATAGAATTTAGTTAGGAAACTTGCCAGATCAGTACCAATAGATAGAGTACAAACACTTCTGGCTAGATCAGGAACAAAAGAAGACTATATCACTCAATGACTGCGCAATAAGAAAAGCGTTCCCAAAAGTCTAGGAGCCTAAAGGGATGTTCACACTGCATTTTTAAATCCAAAAAATTGATTGAAAAACGATGCGTAAAATGTAACCAAACGTGCCCAAAGGGCGACATGTATGAATGGGGCTGTGCCAGAAGTCTGGCGTCTTTTCCGCCCGAAAACTAGCATAGCCCCGTTTGCTCTATTTTTAACCAGGCGCACTCCAAAATCAGGCACATTACAGAGCGCCTGCGGCACTTTGTAATGTGCCGGAGATCGGGGGGCATGCTGGAGGCGTGTGCACTACACATTTATAGCTTCAATACGGCAAATCCAGGCGCATTACTGCTGGAACAGGCAGACCACTTTAAATAGTGGTTTACCTGAGTCAGAAGTGTCGCTTTGTAGCTAGAAAGCGCTAAATCTATGTCCTGCAGAAGAACAGGTTCATAGATTCAGGTGCATTTTACACTACTAATGCGCACATAAAAAATGGTGCCTGGGCGCCAAAAACCATACATGTCGGCCATTGTGTGCTGCGTGTTTGGATACATTTTCTGTGCAGCAGAAACACACAGTTTTAAATAGGGTGTGTGCTGTGTTAAATGAATCAAGAACTGACATGTCAATTCTTTGATCAGATCCGTTTTACATATCCGAAAGACACATGTAAAAGACGTATTGTCTGAATGACGATGCATGTTTTACATTGCTGTCAAAATGAAACATACGTTTTGGGTTACGTTTTTCGGTACGTAAAATGTACCTGAAAACATATTCAAGAATGCCGTGTGAACATACCCTAATGGTCAGCACATGCGTGTGCACACATCTTGAGGCAGAGGACAAAGAAGAAGTGGACTAGTGGCAAGAAATAGCTCGAGAACAAAGGCAACCATGTATAGAGGAGAACATGTCCAGGATCTATAATAATCATAAACATTACCTGGGGTTAAGAATTTAGAACAACTCAGTAAAGGTGAATAATATATAATAAAAGGCTTATGCATATTCTGAAATAAACACTAGATGTCACTGATGAGCAAAATGTAGGATACAAAACTCTTTTGAAACGGCACAGTAGTTGTTTATCATAATTACTTTAGGTCAGTATTTTTCTGCTCTATCCTCCTGTAATATTTCTTGTTGTTGTTTATTTTATCATTTTAAAAATACTGTCTAGGTCTAAAACGCACTTTGTTGCTCATAGTAAAAAATCAGGGCAGCCCTCTGATTTTTCCAGTGCACTATATAAATTGGGTTTTTCACCCTTTTCTGCTGTAAAATGCGGCAAAGTGAGCAGGGTACGATGTCCAATATGCCTTATGAATGAGTTAGGCACATGGTTCGTACGACAACACTTTTTAATGCGCCTAACATGAGGGGGCGTTCGGGGGCATGGTGTAATATTAGACACATATATGAATGTAGTTTGGCAAAGCTAGGCGCATTACTGCTTGAACAGGTAGACCTATTTTAATGTGGTCTGCCAGAGCTTAAGGAGTCGAAGTGGAGCTAGATTTGCTGTAAGGGAAAAAAATGTCTATTTCTCAACTTACACCAGTACAATAATAAAAAGTAATTAATAATAATCAAACTTTAGCAAATTAAATTATTTAAATGTAATAAAAAATGTTATCATATAAAATAATATCCCAAAAATATAAAAATATCTCCTATAAAATATATTTAAAAATAATAGAATCTGAAGCTAAGTTTACATTAAATAACCCACTGATGATGATGTTCACATTTTTATATTTTTAATTTTTACTACATTAAGTTTAAAATTTATTATTGATGCTCTCACCCTTTATTCTACATACAGCAAAAGCCACCACAGCACAGGTCTTGCTGGGACCTGTGGTCCTCCAAGCAGGATCAGTACCATAGTTTCTATTCACTGACAGGCTATTCTTATGACTTTTCTTTTATTTCCAGCCTATCTATAGCCTTTATACATATTAGCACATTACCTATGCGCCAAAGATCCATTATGCGCCAAACACACAGGTGAGGTGCAATTGAACTTTAGACACCATTTATGTGCGCACAGAAACCACTTTCATACATTCAGGCGCATTTCACACTGAAAGATAAATGCAAAAATGCACTTCGATCCACCTAGTTCCATACGTCTCCCTTAATTTTATACCTCCCCACTTTCCTAAAGCCATAACTTTTTTTTTCTACATAGACATACTTTGGCTTTATTTGTGTCATTTTTGCAGGGGTTTTGTTTTTACAGCAATCACTCCAGTATAAATGATGTTTTATCTGTATTCTGAAGGTTGAAACAATTACGATGATAACAAATATGTAGGGTTTTTTAAAAAAAAAATGAAAACATTATGTTTTAAAGATGACTTACAGTGCCATTTTCTGTGACCAATTACTTTTTGCTTTTGCAACTATGGACCTGAGTGAAGGCAGGCTGAAGTGTAGTTTCTATTGGTACCATTTTTGGATATATATTTTTTTTATTACTTTATTATTATGCGCTTAGAATGTTTTTCTTCTCTGGTATTCAGCGTACGGGATAAATGATGTTATATTTTAATACAATGGACTTTTATGGATGCAGTGATATCAATTATGTGTAACTTTAAATTTTTTTTATTTATTATAATATTAATAGGGTGTTGAAACCATGACCGCAAAAGGAGAGACGCTAGGCTCTATTGCTAAATAGCAGCAATGGATCTATGAAAGATGTTCCAGACTATGGATGTATTCAACTGAGGCTGCGCACTACCAGGTTTTCATACCAGATACTCTGTTTAATTACTACATAGCATGAATATTATGTATGGATAAAATATAACGGAGTAGTAAAAAGTCAAGCCTACGTTTGTTATTATTACGTGACAGTACGATCATGCCATGGATTGCCAGACATCCATCATATTGCAGCTGTAGTAACTCGTCGAGGCATCCATCAAGAGCAACTTTTTTAGATTCTACAGACTATTACAGCTCGACTTTCAGAACTTGGACCTGCTGCACCTCCACCTCCAGTTGTCACTGCCAGTCCTACTCTGCACCTGCCTCTGCAATCTCACTACCACGGAGACCCCAAGACATACTGTAGGTTTCTCAATCAGAGCACCATTCATTTTGAAGTCCTGGCACATCAGTTCCCATCAGTTCGGATTGAGCTAAGGTAGCCTTTATCATTAGCTTGCTCTCCGTCTTGGCCTGGTCCACACCCCTCTGGGAGCGAGGGGATCCATTAACAGCTAACCTGCACGAATTTCTCAAATCTTTCCACAAGGTTTTTGAAGAATCTAGGTGTGAATCCTCTTCTGCATCATCTCTGCTCTGCTTCAGACAAGGTGATTCCACGGTGGGGCAATATGCCATTAAGTTCAGCACTCTGGCCTCTGAGCTGGCCTGGAATAATGAGGTTCTCATAACGGCCTTTTGAGAAGGTCTCGGTGGGCAAATCAAGGACAAGCTGGCTGGTCATGATCTTCCAAATATTCTGGACGACCTCATTGCTCTCGCCACCAGAACGGACCTTCATTTATCGAGAGAGACAATTAGAGCTTCACCAGCAGATTGAGTCCTCCCAGTTTCGCAGTCTTCCTCACCTCGCACCAGTCTTTCAAAATCCTCCACAGCCGCCATAAACGTATCCTCAAGAGGAACCTATGCAGGTGGAGAGAGTTCAGCTAACAGAGAAGGAATGCACTCGCAGGTGCAGTCTGAACCTTTTCCTATATTGGCAGCACAGGGCATTTCCTGAAAGACTGTCCAGTTCGTCCAACTTCTTTTAGGAGACTCCATTGTCTAGGCTTCGTGGAAGAAGCGAGTCCTGGCGTAGATGCTTCTGTTCCTCATCTGACCATGCCAGTCACCCTCAGTTCCACATCTAGTCTTAGATTTCAAGTCCCTGCTGCTCTGGACGCTGGTTCTGCAGGAAACTTCATCCATGGTTTCCAAATTTCGTCTTCCAGTCACTCGTGTTGACAAGCCTCTAAAGTGTTCTTCCATTAAAAGAGAGAAGTTGGGGACTCGGTGCTGTGATGTACTGAACCGCTGATGCTACAGGTTAAAAGGTCCCACAAGGAGAAGATATTGTGCTATGTTCTACTACGCTCCACTTCTGCAGTTCTCCTGGGCCTTCTGTGGTTGCAGCTTCTTGGATCCATATTGGAGTGGAAAATGGGTGAAATCACTAATTGGGGACATCTATGCTACTCACGCTTACGTTCCCGACTACTCTTCCAGGTATTCTTGTTACTTCCTGGATGTTTGCAGATATTCCTTGTGAGAAGCAAGCAGAGTCCCTTTCGCCACGTCAGTTATGACTGCCCTATTGCCTGGCACTATACATCCTCTCTCTGTACCTGACACTCAGGTTATGTTGTCTCAAGTTAAAGGAATCTTCTACTGGTGCTGGTCAACCCCCTCCACCCGCCTCTTCCCCGGCCGATCATCTCTGATGTTTCATATGTGGACTCCCAAGTCAAAGAGGTTTCCCAGGACTGGCAAGACTTATGTCTCCGTGCTCCTGCTCCCCTGCTAGTCTCTCAGCCGGCACACGTGTCCCTACTCCCTAGAGCGCATGTCCCAGTAATTGGATATTGCTGGGCACTGACCCTATCTATTCTGGTCAACTGCTTCCTGCCTTGCCAGATCTATTGTGCCATTTGCCAAAGAGAAAGCATTCCAATAGTGTTCCTTTCGTGCCGTGTATCTGACCCGTGCTTTCATTCTCTGACCTTGTTTGCCTACTGTTTGGCCTGACCCTACCTGTCCCCAACTATGAGTTTGCTTGCTGATTATTTACCACGCTATCACCGCAAGCAAGACATGTCAGGGGTAGTGATCTGGTAGTCTCTTGATCCCATCTGTCTGTGACCGACACAAGCGTACTCTTTCCCTAGGGTACACACACACCAGTTCTTTAAGATTTAAAAGGCCAGTGCTCACCTGACCTCCAATGGTGGCTACATGTCCCTTTACTAGGTTTTCTCCCTTTGCAACTTTTGCCAGATTATTGGTTCCTGCTAGTTAGTACTTTGTATTTGCTGTTAGAATATCCTTGTTTTGACCTGTGCCTTTGGACTTTGACTATGCTTTGCCTGCTGTCTGTCCTGACCACTCTGCCTGTGACCTAGTTACATCTCTGCCTGCATCCTGTGTACAATATTTGGCACTTCGGCTGTCACCGCGAGCGGCCACGTCAGGGGTAGCGACCTTGGAGTTCCCCACAGACAAGCCCATCCCGCAATGCAGCAGACTCTGGTGAATACCAGAAAATCCTTAGACTCCGATCCCTTGCATCATCCGAGACTCGGATATGGTGGGACCTAATGACATTGCGCAATTACCTGGACAAAAACATGATTCCAAGAGGTTTACGCCTTAAAAAGGTTCCCACCACTGTTTACAATGAAACTTTTGTAATAGAATGGAATTAAATTTTGTCTTCTTGTTCCATACAATTAATGCAACGTATCACAAAATATGAAAAAGATAAATTACAACAAATCTCACAAGAAATCAAGGATCTAGAGACAGAAATAATACAGTTCCAGGATCTATCTATGAGAGTGAATTGCAAAAAATGACAGCAAACGTCTCCAAATTAGAGGAATCCATCATGGAAATAAAAAAATCAAAGTTTCAGGGAAACACCCAAGACAATGCCCTAAACCAGGTATATGAATGGAGCCATAGAAGCTCATTTCAAGAACATCCAAGGTCCATATTAAAACGTAGACCAAGTTATAATCAAAAAATAGGTATAAAAAGGTGAGCTTTGGGTCAACAGACTCTGACTTTTCAGATTCCAATACCGATATGCTGAAAGATACTTCTCAGGAACTTTCCTCTCTAAGCGACACAGGAGCCAGTTGCTCCTACTCTAAAAATCCAAGCAAAAATAAGAAGAGGAATCGTTCAAAAAACGGTCGCACCGAGGGGGGCGAAAAGATCACAAAGGAGTCACGTATGCAAACGAGACAGATGGAAGACTAGTAGCACATACCATTGATGTTCTCAATATATCTACAGTTACGTTAGCTAAGGAACAAGAAAAAGTTCTTTCATTAGGACTTAATTTTGCGTTGAAGGAAAATTATTTATTCTCTACAATCAAAGACATCAATAAATTTGTACGCTTACTTATGTTAAAACAACACTTCTGGCAAGATACAGCTTCAGACGATCCAACAATGAAATCTACTTATGTGCCTAATCAATTCCAAGGTTCAAAATTTTATGAACAATTATCACTTTCATATTTACAAGACAAGAACAGTGGCAATGGATAAATTCCAGGAGTTGGTGGAAAAAGAACTGAGGCAGCTAAAAAACACTGTCACCAAAGGTTCCATGCTCAACTTAAATCAACAACAAAAAGCTGCACTTCGAGATATAAAATCTTTAAAAACTGTGGAAATTCACATGGCTGACAAGGGAGACACGGTCGTGAGTCTCGACATATCTATATATCAAAAAGCTATGGAACACTTATTGTCTGACAGTTCTACTTATAGCAAATTACGAGCCAATCCCACTAGTAAATACAACTTGGAATTATACAAGATAGTTGAGTAAGGGTTAACCTTAGATACACTAAGTCAAAGACATGCAGATTTCATTAGACAAGACAATCCAGTTATTCCCATACTATATGGCGTACCCAAAATTCACAAAAGCACCACTACACCACCCATAAGACCAATAGTTTCAGGAATAAATTCCCTATCCGAAAGGTTATATGAATGGGTGGATTCCCTCTTACAAACATTGGTCAAGAGGGTACCAGGGTATTTGCAGGATACAGGTGATGTACTAAAGGCATTGGGGGGGATTATATGAGCAGAGAACAATAGCTGGATCACCAGCGACGTCGAGTCCCTTTACAAGAGTATTCTTCACCCAGTAGCCAGCCAAGCTTTATGGCACCATCTGTCCAAATACAGTAATAAATCGTCAACACTATAAAATTATATATTAGATGTAGTACTTTTTTTAATGATTACTTTATGTTTGATCAACATTTCTACCTGCAACTCAGAGGAGTTTCAATGGGAGTCTAATACTCCCTATCTCTGGCCAACCTCACAGTATCTTGGCGGGAAGAAGTCTATATTTTTTACTGAGGATAACCCATTTTCACATTATTTGGACTGGTACGGTAGATACATCGATGACCTCCTTTTTATTTGGAGGGGCGATGTATCTGCCGTACCCTTCTTCATATCTTATTTAAATAACAATCCTTTCAATTTATTTTTTACTTTTTCAACTAATAAACATCAAATAATTTTTTTAAATTTACAGCTTATTGGAAACATAAATCAGTCTATTCTCACTAAAACTTATTAAGAAAACCACTGCGGGTAACACGATTGTACATTTCAATAGTTTCCATACGAAAGCTACATGTAGATCTATCCCTATAGGAGAGCTCACACGAGCCAGACATAATTGCACAAGGGACTTTGAGATAGAAGCCAATAATATTTGTACAAGGCTCAACAAAAGAGGATATCCCCATAGTTTATTAAATAATGCTTACAGTAAAGCAAAATGTAGAGATAGATTGCAATTGTTACATTCCAAAACCAAACATACATCGTGCATATCAATACCTACATTAGTACTTGACTATACAAAACTATATCAAACTATTAAAAATATAGTGTTAAAATATCTGTCACTACTACGAGAAGATGATATTTTGGACTCAGATTTACAGCAAGTCTGTAGAATTGTTCCACGCCGAGCTGTTACTTCAGGAAGTACTCTCACATCCAACCACTTTAAATCTAATACAACCAGTTCAACTTGGTTTAATTGCAAGGATTTTTTCAAATGCGGCTTATGATCATGCCGTACTTGTACATTTGCTGTTCCTTGTAAAGAGTTCACAGACACAACAGGCACTAAAAAGTTTTATATAAAACAGTTTCTTAACTGCAATTCCAATCATGTCATCTATCTAGCCACTTGTTCTTTCTGTCAAATACATTATATTGGCAGCACAATAAGAAAACTTAAAACCAGGTTCTTAGAACATGTGAACGAAATTTCCATCATATCACACAGAAATAAATCCGAAATAACAAAACATTTTATACAGCATCATAACTGTGATTATTCTTCCCTTACTTTTAGGGCTATTGAAAGAGTCACTAATTCCATGAGAGGAGGTGACGTAGTACGCCACTTGAGAGACCGGGAGGCTTACTGGATTACTATACTCAATACAGTTGCCCCTATTGGTATGAACATCAAGCGAGATTCTCTATGCTATTATTAATGTTATGACCCACACCAACTACCAAATAGTTATGTTGTCTTATATTAAATATGTCGGCCATACATTAGCTATATTTTAATCTTTTTTTCTTTGTTTGTGTTAGTGTAGCTTGTTTTTATACTTTTCTTATTTAGGCTATCTCTTGCATACCTATATACATCTGTAGCTATTTCACACATTTGTTTAGAATCACTTGTTACAAAAATATATGATTTTGTTTAGTGTGGGGGGGACAATGCAAAGGCCCCAACCCTTTTGCCCTCAAAGTGCAAAACCCGGGGTTTTGCAAGCCCGTCACTTTTTAGGTTTTGTTTCCCGGGAAAGCCCGAAGTGTGGTGGGGGTTTCAAAAGCCCTTTTTTTCCCCCCCTTTTGGGAAAATCTTTATTATGCAAACAATGGGTTTCAATGTTTAAATTTGGTTTTTTTATTATTGCCTAATTTTTTTGCCCACACTTTTAATTTAAAATTCAAGCTTTTGCCCTCACTTTTACACGCTATGATAAGGAACATCTATCTGCCCGAAACGCATTGGCGTATTTTTTACCTCCCTGTCAAAATTTGGGGTGCACCACAATTTATATTTTCCTGGGGCATAAAATTTTTCCCTTTTTTAATTTTTCATGTGTTTAATTTAAAATTTTTAAGATTGTTTTTTAAAAAACCCTTCAACGGGTGTGCTGGGGGGGTCTACTTTTTCACTGGATACTCGGGCCCCGGGGGCTTTAGCGGCATCCCCAAACCCCCAGTGGGAGCTGGCAAAACCCAAAACCTGGTTTTCCCAAGGGTCCACACCTTCATACCCTGACACCCAATTTTTCCCAAATTTAGTTCAGAACCCCGTGTTTCGGAACTTTATAGATTAAATGGCCCCCAAATAGAGTTGCCCCTTTTATGAAAATAGAAAAGAGAAGACTTCAGACAAGACCCAGCCTGCTTTCACAAAGACCCTCCCATAAAGAATGCAAGAAGTCTTGCAAGACTGAAGTCCCCCAGATTGCCCCTACTTCCCAAATTTTACAAAAGGCCCCAAAAACTCATTTTTTTGGACAGCAAAAACATGATTAAGGCAACATTTTTTCCATGAAATGAGAACTGACATGCTAGGAATTCAAAATATAATGTACACGGGTTAGGAAATTAAACTGCCCCCCCCTTTTAGGGTTCTTTTGTTGCCCCATGCAAAAGGGGGAAAAGCAAACCACAAAGCAGAAAGCAGAATGAGGCTAGGCTGAAAGCTTAAGGGGTTAAATAGTGGATTGAAGGTATTAACAAGAAAGGGAAAAATTCTCTAAAACCCGAAACTATTTTTGAAAAAGTCCACTGGTTTAAAAATTTTAAATCAGTAGCAGGTTGGGAACTTCTAACCCGTTTAAATATTTCCCCACCCAAGGGGCCTTTTCGCCAAAAACCTGGCACAAAGGTTTTTTCCTAAGCCCGGAAAGATTTAAGGGAAAACCCCCCGGGGGAAAAAAAATGAAATTTGGGGGGCCCGGCCTTAAAACTTTTTAACCCTAAGGGCCCCCCCAAGGGAATTCCCATTTTTGGTTGGGTCCCAATTTGTAAACCCCAATAAAGGATTCCCGTGGAAAATTTACTGTCAAATGGGAACCCCCGGGGGGTTTCTCTTAAATTTCCAAATTTTTAGGGAGTCCCCTTTTTCCTTTTTTGCAAAACCCCGGGGGTTTTTTGGGGTTTAAAAATTTTTTAAAGCCATTTCCCCAAAAAGGGCAAATAGCTTAAATTCCCTATAGGCAAAGGTCAGGGGAGTTAAGGCATCTCAAACGGGGAATGGGTCAAGGCAGGGGGGGCAAAAGTTGTTTTTAGTATATTGGATTTACAGGCAGGGCTTATTTATAGGTCGGGGTGCCCCAGGGACTAAACCTAAAAACGCCCCCAATTTAAAAATTTTTCATTAAAAACCGCCCCCTTTTAAAAATGTCACACCCCTTTTTAAAAAAAAAAGAAGGCCCCCCCCGCCCACTATAACCATGTAACGGCTCAAGAAAAAGCTAAAGTGGAAGGGGGTTTTCTTTTTTACCCCCGCTTTCTAACTTGGGGAACTATTCCCCATTCCCCGGAAAGCTGGGGGGGGTAAAACCCCCCCCCAAAAATGTCCCCCGAAACCCAAAAAACCCCTTTCCTACAAACCAAAAATTTTTAAACATACAAGCCCCTAGAAAGGGGGGACACCATGTACAAAAGGGTCTGCCAAATGGAAAATTTCCCCCCCATACCCGTGACCATATAGTGGTAGACATCAGCGACACCGGGTTTTTCAAGGGCGGTTTTATTTCATCCATACAGTGGGCCCTATAGTGGTATATAAACCAATGTAACCCCAGCTCCCCAGACTGTATATTACCACCATACATGACCAAATAGGGAAAACACAAATGAAAAAAAGGGGCCCGCAGACTTTAAAAAATACCTCCCAAAAAGGACCATAAAAAGGTAACAACCAGTGTACCAGACCGCAGACTGTTTAATTTTCCACCATACAAATGACCATATAGTGGTAGGGCACCCGTGAACACAGGGGTCCGCAGACTGTTTAAAAAACCGCCAAAAAACCGTGACCAAAAGGGGGTAGAAAACCAATTTTACACGGGTCTGGGAGACTTAATAGTTTCCCCTACAGTGACCACATAGGGGGAAAACACCATGTAAAACAGGGCCCCGCAGACTGTAATACCCCACACATTTACCATATATTGGTAAAACACCATTTTTACACTTTGGGTCTGCAGATGTATAAACCCCCCATACATTTACCATATAAATGGTAGCCCCCAGTGTCCCCAGGCTCTCAACTGTTATTCCTCCATACAGTGACCCATAAAGTGGTAAAACACCATGAAAACAGGGTCTGCAGACTGGAAAATTACCTTTCCAACCGGCCAAAGGGAAAAACCATGTAAAAGTTTGGTTTTAAACCCCAAACCAAAATGTAAAACCCGCCCCTCGCGCTGTTATGACCCTCCAACAGTGGGCCATAATAGGGGGAAAACACCCGTGTACCGGCTCTGCAGACTTTTAAATTACCTCCATACAGTTACCATATATGGTAGACACCAGTGTACAAGGCTCTGCAGACTGTATATTTTTCCCCCACAAAAGTGAAACCCTAAAATGGGAGACCCCAGGGGTACACGGCCCCCTGTTTAACCCCCTTCTGTATAATTAAAAACCAAAACCCCAACCCGCCCAGTTTAACCAAGTAAAATTTGGGGGTAGCCAACCCCAAAACCACAACAAACCCCAAAAAACAAAAAAAAAACCCCCTTCACGGGCCGGGGGGGGGGGGGCCGGGGGCCCCATAACCCCGGAAAAGGGCCCGCAAAAAACAGGGAATTCAAAAAGCTCCCCACAGAAAGCTATGGGTTTCCTGCTGGATTTCCCAAAAGTGTACTGTTCGCTGGGAAAAAAAGTGACAGTAAAATTTTAAAGGGAGTCGGCACAAAACCGTAAAAAGTACACGGCCCCCCCATTTCAAAATTGCTTTTACAGTAAAAGCACAACACTATAAAAGCCGCAAGACGGGCCCGGAAAGAGAGGGATAAACACAGGATAGGCTTAGATACCCAACCCAGCAGATAGGATAACACAGATAGGCTTTAAAACCCAACCCAGCAGGAGGATAACACAGGATAGGCTTAGATTCCCCCAAAGCCAACAGGTAGGAAAAACACAGGATAGGTTAGAAAACCCAAAAGCGCCCGGTGGGTAAAACCCCAGGAAAAGGGTTTAAAACCCAACCCACAGGTAGGATAACACAGGAAAGGGTTAAAATACCCAACGCCAGCAGGGGGTATAACACAGGAAAAAGGGTTTTGGATACCCAACGCCAAAAGGGATAAAACACAAGGGTAGGCCCCAAATACCCAAACCCCAGCAAATAATAACACAGGATAGGCTTTAAAACCCAACGGCCCCGCAGGAGGAAAAAAACAGGGTAGGGTTTTTGATACCCCCGCCCAACAGGTAGGAAAACACAGGATAGGCTTTACCCAAACCCCCAATGGGATTTTAAAAGGAAAAAAGCGGAAAAACCCAACGGGGCCCCAGGGAAAAAACAGGCAGGATTTGGGAAAAAACCCCCAAAAGGGCCCCAAATAACAAAAGGCTTTTAAAAAACCAAGTCCCAAAACCCGGTAGTAACCCCCCAAAAAAGGTTAGTCCCCCCAGGGAGGTGGGTTTAACCCCAAAATAGGCCCCCCAAAATACCCCCTTTTCCCCAATTGCCCCCAGCCCCCTGGGATTTCCGGATTTTGCCCCTTGTTTCCCCAACCCCCTCAGGATTTTAAGGTTCCAGGGATGGCCCCCCTTGTTATAACCCCCCCGGCCCGGTAGGTTAAAACCCCGGAAGGCCCTTTGGGGGAATACCCATTTCCAGCCCGTTTGGATTTTTTCCCGGTAAAATGTCCACCCACAGGTTAGTGGATAACCCCCTTTTGGGGGAAAATCCCCGCCCAGCCAAAGGGAGGCCCCCCAGGAAGGCTTAAAATTTTTCCCCCCCGAAGGGAGGTTAGTATAAATTAGTGATAGGGCCCAAAAATCCCCCAAACCCCCCCAGTTCCCAAAGGGTGGCTTAGAAAACCCCCCCAAAGGTGGATAAAAAAATAAACCCTTAAAAAATTTTCCCCCCAGCCGCCTCCGGTTGGGATTTCCCCCGGGATGGGAAAATAAAGACCCGGTTAAATTTCCCCGAATTGGGGTTGGAACACCGGGGCCGGCCCAAAAGGGAGGATAAAAGGGTTTTTCCCTTAAACAAACCCCAACGGGCCCACCCCTTTTCCCCCCGAATTCCCTCCCCCCCACCCCCCAACCCCTGGCCCCTTTTCCCCCCCCCACATGGTTATTCCCGCCCCCCCCCCTGACTTTTTCGGGGGCCCCCACCAAAAGGGTTCCCCCCCCCCCCAAAGGGGGAACATGTATTCAGCCCCCCCCCCGGGCCCTTTTATTAAACCCCCCACACAAAAATTCCCGCCCCCCAGGGAAATTTACAAACCCCCCACAAAACCATTATTCACCCCCCCAAAACACAAAAAATTTAGCCCCCCAACACATTTTATTCGGGCCCCCCAGCAAATGTATTACCCCCCCAGGGAAAAATGGAATTAACCCCCCGAAACACTTTAAAACCCCGCCCCCCACCACAATGTATTACCCCCCCCCCCAAATTTTATTCAATTCCCCCCCCCCGCACAAAAGTATACAGCCCAAAAACCCCCCAACAATGTTTTTAACCCCCCCCCCCACAAATTTTTTAACCCCCCCCCCGGGAAATGAAATTTTAAACCCCCCCCACAATGTATTAACCCCCCCCGCACAATGTATTCAGCCCCCCCGCACAAGTATTAACCCCCCCCCCCAAAGTATTCAGCCCCCCGCACAAAGTATTTTAGCCCCCCCCCAGCCAAAAAATGTATTCAAACCCCCCCAGCACATGTTCCCGCCCCCCCCCGCACGTATTCCCGCCCCCCAGCACAATGTATTTTAAACCCCTCCCACAACATGTATTAACCCCCCCACACAAGTAAATTTAGGCCCCCCCAGGGAAATGTATTTATGCCCCCCAGCACAATGTATTCAGCCCCCCCCGCACATCTAGTCACCCCCCCCCCCCGCACATGTAAAACCCGCCCCCAGCACAAAGTAAATTTAACCCCCACCACAATGTAAACAGCCCCCCCCAGCACTTTTATTCAGCCCCCCAAACACAATGTATCACCCCCCCGCACCCTGTTTTTCCCCCGAAGTTTTTTGGGGCCCCCCCCCCAACCCCCCTTTTCCTTTTGTCTTTTAAGTGGGAGGGACAAGTCCTTTCCCCTCCTCCGGGCCCCCTGTGCAGGGGAAAAGATGGGGGAGCATCGCGCGCTGCTCCGCTCCTCTCTCAGTAGGGCCCCTGCCCCCAAACAACCCCCAAAGGGGGGAAGGGGGGGAGATGGGCCCCCCCCTTGGGGCCCCCCCCCTTGGGAAACCTGACCCCCCCCCCCCCTAGGGGGGAAAAATTTAGGTTTTTGACCTTTTTTTCTTTTATCTCTATTTGCAGCTAAGAATGAAGCCTTCTTCTTTAAATATAACAGGGGCCCAAAACCCAGACTTTTCGGAATTTTTAGATATCAAAACTATTTGCTAAGTTATTTGCCCATTGGGTTTTTTAAAAACTTTTCCCCTTTGTCAACTCTATCCCAATCCAAAACAGACAGGAAAACAAGCCCCAAAAAGGGGAAGTGGGAACTGATTGATCTTTTATCTAAGATTAGGTGTCTTTCCTTGGAAACGAAAGGCAGTCCCAAAAAAATTTAATTTGGGATTTCCTTTTTCAAAAATTTTTTTTTAATTTTTGGGCTTAAAGGTTCCCAAAACCCCAAACTTTTGTACACTACCCGTCTGCTAGAGTACTGGCCTATGATTTTCTCTCTAAAGTCTTTCACTTTACTAATGGCCCATGCCAGGAATGCCCCTTGTCCCACTTAATCTTTTCTTTGATCATGAAGCCTTTTGGCGTATCCATCCTAATTTTGCATTAAAATGAAATACAGTAGCTAAATCTTCGCATACAATTAACCCTTTTACAGATAATTCCATATCCCCATTGGATATTCTTAGAAGGGGTTTTCAATTTTGAATTTGAAAGTTTTGTTTAATATTTTTTGTTATAAAGTGAATACATCCCCAAAAAATTTTGGGGGGTTTCAGGTTCTTTACTAGCTACAGATTCCCCCCTCCCCTCTTACTGAAGGGAAAATTTAAAAGGGTTTGGGTTCCTGAGAAAAATTGATAAAGAAAATTTTTCCCGTCGGGCCCCCCGTTTTAAAGGGGAGAAAGGGAAAAAAATTATAACCCACGCGGAAAAAAAAGCTTTCAGTCCGGGAGCCCGCCCGCCCCCGGTCCGGCCCCGGCCCCCCCTTTTATTTCAACCGGTTTTTCTCCAAAACCCACAAAAGTCCCCCCAAAAACCGTGTGGGAACCCGCCCCCAAACTGGAAAAATATTCTCTGACATGCACTTAAGTTATATCTGTTCATATTTCTAATTTGCTTTTGGATTTTTGGGTGGATCTAAGCTTTGAGTCTCTACATAAATTAAAGAGAGGCTCAGAGTTACAGACTTTTTCCTTATTATGTAAATCTTAACACCTCCGAAATACAGTTTAAATTTTTTAAAAAATAAAGCAAAGCCAAACATTTTTTTTTGCATCTCCTTGGGTAAGTATTAGTCTATTCCCTCTTCGGTAGTTACTTTCTGTCAGGCTACCCAGAAAGTTTACGGAAACAAATCAAGCCAGGGAAAACATTTTTGATAAGGTGTTGCTAAATAGAACTACGAATATTTTAACTGAAATATAGAGATATAGGTAAGAATTCTTAACCAGATGGTTTTACATGACAATTAGAATAGTATTGATCTACCCCCCAATACTTCACTTTGTTGTTGGAGATCTTGCAGATAAATAGGGTCTTTGCTTTGTATCTTCTGGTCTTGTAAATTGTTGTTGGGATTATGTATTTGCTCTATTATCTAAATTGGTAAACCTATAAATACAAGGGCCAATCAAATAGAATGGATACCATAAATACAAAGAATACCAAAAGAAATTGTATCCAATATAATAGTATAGAAATGTAAAAACAATACCTTATTAGATCTTATTTATAAACAATAAAAAGATATATAACAGTAACAGACAAAATCACACCCAAATAAAAGATATATACCCAACTAATCCCGCTGAAACATAATGCTGTGCATCACATATGTGATAACAGTATTAAAACATCACATAAATAAATACAAAAACATCAATTCAATATATCACCAAGGGTCAGAGGATTAGAGTGAACCAAAACACTTAATCCGCTGACCCTTGGTGATATATTGAATTGATGTGTCACATCAAGGGAGGTGCATTGGGCCCTGCTGCCACCCAGCCCACTGGTCCCTACCTACTTGGCGTGCTGCCCTAGGCGGCAGCCCCCAAACTGGACGACAGCCCCTACGCTGCTAAGTGCGGGGCCCGTCAGGGAAAACACAGGTCAAACAGCCCGGGTCTGTAAACGTAGGGAACATAGATGCCAAAAACGTAAGCCAGAAGATGTTAGAAAAAAGCCCAGGGTCCAACACCCGGTCAGGAGCGCAGTACAAAATTTTAGAGGCAACAAGCGAGGTCAAGAAACAAGCCGGGGGTCAGAAATCCAGGAGAACAACAAAAAAACATTTAAAGACAGGAAAACAGCAAGGGAACACCTTTGTCAGGCAAAGCCTGGAGGGAATGAGAGGTTTAAGAGGTCTGCCTAGACACCGCCCCCGCAGTTGATTGGTGCGGCATCCGGGCCTCCGATTGGTCCTGAGAGCTGTCACTCCGGGTTCAGGAGCAGCAACTCTCCAGGGTTGTGGTCCCAGGCTAGACTATTAACCCTGGGGCAGGTCGGGTTGCTAAACAGGTGAGAGACATGCCCAAAACGAACATATCCTGACAGTACCTCCCCTTTTAGGAGGGGGCCACTGGACCCTTACTGGTCCGGGTCTCTCTGGATGAGCGTCGTTGAAATTCCTTGATGAGGGAATCGCATGAATCGAGTTAGCAGGAACCCACGACCCTCTCCTCAGGACCATAAACCCTTCCAATGGACCAGGTATTGCAGTACTTTGTACTCTGCGAGAGTCAATGATTGGGCCCCCTGTACTCTAACTCCCCCTTAATTCTAATGGGAGGAGGAGGTTTAGCAGGTGGGATAGGGATGGAAACGTATCTTTTTCAGGAGCGATGGGTGAAATACATTATGTATCCCGGGAATCTAGAGGGTAATTTAAGACGGTAAAGGCCACTGGATTAATCCCTCCAAAATAATAAAGACCTACAAAGCGCGGCGCAAGCTTACCAGAGGGGACCTTTAAACGAAGATTCTGGGTAGACAGCCAAACCTTATCCCCAACCTTAATCCTCCAGTACAAGGCACCTCTTATCCCATTTTCCTTTCTGAATGTTCTGGGCGTTCACCAAGTTCTTCTGAACCTGGGCCCAGACTGTGAACAGATTGTTAACGATGACATCCACCCCACTATGATCAGAAGGAGCGCCGGACAATGATGCATGTCTAGGATGGAAGCCATAATTACAGAAAAACACCAGATGAACAACTATCCTGGTTATTAATAGTGAATTCCACCAACGGTAAGTATTTCACCCAGTCTCCCTGCTGATCGGAGACAAAACACCTGAGTTTTTGTGTAATAGTTTGATTCACCCTCTCCGTCTGCCTATTAGTCTTTGGGTGGAAAGCAGATGAGAAGGACAGGGTGATACCCAGAGCCTTATAGAGAACTCTCCAGAAACAAGAAACAAATTGAACTCCTCTATCAGACACAATATTTTCAGGTAGCCCATGCAGTTTAACGACATGTCTGATGAAAAATTCTGCAAGCTTTTTAGATGACGGTAACACTTTTTAAAAAGGGATGAAGTGGCACATCTTCTAAACCCATCCATTACCACCCAAATGACCGGTTTGCCCTCAGAGGTGGGAAGATTCCG